>JAGTTF010005793.1:93554-106066 GCA_019095985.1 Streblospio benedicti
AATTTTTCCCACTAAATAAACAAGTGCAAGGGGGTTTTAAGGTTTTTACTTGAATGTTCATATTTGAAAAAGTTTACACATAAATTTTGCGGTTGCAAAAAAAGGGGTGTAAATGTTTTTACTCTGTTTAAACATCAGCTTTGAGTATTATAAGGAGCTTTACAACAATCAAATGTCCTTGTGTGCTGGCAGCAAGAAGTGGAGTTACTCCATCACTATTGGCCTGGTTGACAGCAGCCTGGTGGTCCAACAAACAGCTGGACCACCAATGTATGGCCCTCCCGGCTGGCAATAAAAAGTGGAGTTACTCCATCAGTATTGGCCTGTTCACAGCTGCTGGTTCACAGCTGCCTGGTGGTCTAACAACAGCTGGACCACTGGGGTATGGCCATTCTGGCAGGAAATAAATAATGGAGTCACCCATCAGTTTTGAGCCTGGTTCACAGCTGCCTGGTGGTCTAACAACAGCTGGACCACTGGGGTATGGCCATTCTGGCTAGCAATAAAAAGTGGAGTTACTCCATCAGTATCGGCCTGGTTCACAGCTGCCTGGTGGTCTAACAACAGCTGGACCACCGGGGTATGGCCATTATGGCTAGCAATGCAAAAAGTGGAGTTACTCCATCAGTATTGGCCTGGTTCACAGCTGCCTGGTGGTCTAACAACAGCTGGACCACCTGGGTATGGCCATTCTGGCTAGCAATAATAAGTGGAGTTACTCCATCAGTATTGGCCTGGTTCACAGCTGCCTGGTGGTCTAACAACAGCTGGACCACCGGGGTATGGCCATTCTGGCTAGCAATAATAAGTGGAGTTACTCCATCAGTTCTGGCCTGGTTCACAGCTGCCTGGTGGTCTAACAACAGCTGGACCACCGGGGTATGGCCATTATGGCTAGCAATAGTTACTCCATCAACAGGCCTGGTTCACAGCTGCCTTGTGGTCTAACAACAGCTGGACAACAGTTCCAATGCAAACATTGTTATTCCAAAAGAATGGCCTTATTTCACATCTGCATTAGCTTTTATATTCAGTAGCATAGATATTAACAACATCTAACTGACCGACATAGCTGGCATACCAAAGTAATGACCGACCATAAACATTTACTGTATTAATATCACAGCCCGAGAACAGTAATTGTCTAACCTCTTCAACACCAAGCATGGACATAAGCTCGCTACGCTCTTCATCTGTATCACATTCCTTGAGTAGCAAAATGAGAACATAGTCAATGTCAGCAGCCTCGATAGCTCGAGAAAGCAGCACACGCACAGCTGGGATAGGCAGGATTCGCAGCAAAAGGGGAAGAAATAAACCTGGCAACACGGTAAGGACTCTCCTGACAAAGCCATACTGCCCACGTCTATAAGCACGCTCCACAACCAAACCAAATAGCGTTGTCAGGAATGAAACTATGGTGAAGCCGGATTGAGGACTCTGATCAGGATGATCAGTGTGTAGTGGATCACTCTGGGCTTTCTGATTACTCATATTGGTTTATTTGGTATCATTAAGTGAGTGATTTCAATGGTAATCATCAATACTGTTAGTTGTTCATTTTTATATGTTGTGTAATGCAAATGGTAATTTGATCTGAAATAAACAATTGGTATGTTTAGAATTATACCAATAAAATGAATTGGTGCACTTTGATAGAAAAGCTTCTATCCGGGATTGACGACATGTTATCACAATTAAACATACATGAAATTGTATGCATTCAAAGTAAAATGTTATTCTTCTCTTGTTTCAATAAAAAAACTACAGCATATTTCTGATTCATCAGTCAAACTTGTTAGAGATTCATGATTCCATGATCATCCCTCGCAAATTTGAATATACATATACATATGCACTCATATCCATATTTACATAGAGTACTGTTTGCATAGGGGAACACGAAATCACACATCCCTAATTATTTGAGTCGTATCTAGATGTCTCATTACGCCTGAACTCTTTTTACATGGGGCCGGTCACAATTGCTACTGTAGTGGTCAGTTTATAAAACACAATGCAAAGGCCATTGTAATAAATGCATAGGATTTCTTTGAAACTATTCTTAACCCGAATTCTTGAAAGATCCATAAATTACACCTTTCCAAATTTTGCATGGGTAAATCAGTTGGCGTCACACATAAGTGACGTCAGTGACGGGGTTGGAGTAACGTATACTGAGGCCCACGCACTTCCCCCAAATACCATCGACCTACTTGCTGACGTAATATCTTGCCTGGCGTAGGCTGGCAAAAAGCCTGTCCCACATGATTGTGAAAGATATTTGCAAATGTACGATTTATGGATTTTTCAAGAATATTATACAACACAAACACATTCAGCTAACCATATTGTGGGATTCTCAGCTAGTGAATCAAGTTTCCATACATTATGAAAGGGAGAATTTAGATGGTAAATATGTGAATCTGAGAAACTATAAACGAGGTCTTGAAACCCGATCATGTTGGCATATCAAAGTAAAAACCATCCATGAGCATCCATTAATGTATGTTGTGGTCTGACCTGCCATTTGGACCAAAACTCCTATTTTCAATTTAACAACATGGTACAGTAACATACTTTTGTAGCTAAATTCAAGCATATGTGTTTCTACTATCACTCTAATGACACATGAACGATTATGAAACACAATTTTGAACATTGGACAGCTAGGATATCAGGTTTACAATCACTGTCATATGAAACTTTACAGTATTTTTTCTTTTTTTCCCGGAGAGGACAATTTTTGGTCAGGGAAATATGCCAGTTTGTATGAACAGTTAAAAGTAATCTACATCATTTTTACTAATCTATAATTTTGTAAAATGTAAATGTCTAGTTTATGGTCCTCTTTGCCGCTATGCAGTATCATACGACTCGACATTCACACCAGGTCATTGGCATCCTTATCACACTATATGTTTCTCTACTGTAGGGCAGACGTGCTTATAAAAACACATTATCGTTTATTTGCCTGACCTGTACCTAATTAACATGTAGGTACCACAGAGAAGTGTGCAACCTGCTAAGGTTAGGTTTGCTCAACTTCTACCACAAGACTCAACCAAGAATCGAACCCACGACCTTCTAGTCACGAGTCCAACTCCCTATCCACTCGGCCACGGAAGCACACAAATTTGTATCACATCTTTTAAACATATTGAAAAATGAATTATTAGTCGAGATTTGATATTTTTGTCACAATTCCTTTCTACACCATAAATATATGAAATTAGTACACAGGCTTGTTATTTGGCATGTTTTACTCAATATTCCAGAACCGCTCTATGATTAAAGAATTCTAGCGGCATCGTGAAGGCCAAAGATGAATGACCAAACCCACATGTAATAGAGTGGGTAAAATGCTCATCTTTGAGTGCATCGTGAGCAATGAAGGAGCGTCTGTCCAGATTTTTTTATCCTTTTAAATCGAAGGGCTTGCTCTGACGGTCAGATTAGATCTTATCGGAACGACCCCATTACCGGCGAAAAGCGGCATCTTGAAAGTCAAAGATGACCAATGCCACATGTTATGGAGTGGGTAAAATCCATATCTTTGAGTTCATCGCAACTAATGAAGGAGCGTCTGTCTGTTTTTTTTTTTTCTTTTTTAAATCAAAGGGCTTGCTCTAAGGAACAGATTAGGCCTTATTGCAACGACCCCATTACCAGCGAAAAGTGGCATCGTGAAGGTCAAAGATGAATGACCAAACCCACATGTAATAAAGTGGGTAAAATGCTCATCTTTGAGCGAATCGTGACCAACGAAGGAGCGTCTGTCCGGATTTTTTATCCTTTTAAATCAAAGGGCTTGCTCTGACGGTCAGATTAGACATTATCAGAACGACCCCATTACCGGCGAAAAGCGGCATCTTGAAGGTCAAATATGACCAACGCCACATGTAATAGAGTGGGTAAAATTCGTATCTTTGAACGCATCGTGACTAATAAAGGAGCATCTGTCCGGATTTTTTATATTTTTTAATCTAAGGGCTTGCTCTAAGGAACAGATTAGGCCTTATTGTAACGACCCCATTACCGGGGAAAAGCGGCATCTTGAAGGTCAAAGATGAATGACCAAACCCACATGTAATAGAGTGGGTGAAATGCTCATCTTTGAGCGCATCGTGACCAATGAAGGAGCGTCTGTCCGGATTTTGTTATGCTTTTAAATCGAAAGACTTGCTTGACGGTCAGATTAGACCTTATCGGAACGACCCCATTACCGGCAAAAAGCTGCATCTTGAAGGTCAAAATATGACCAACGCCATGTGTAATAGAGGGGTAAAATACGTATCTTTGAGTGTTGATTCAAGTGAATAGTCCTTTGTAATAAGTAAATGGCAAATGGAAATTCATAATTTTGCGATGTTTTCTTTGTTTGACATCTTATGTCCAAAAATTGAAAAATTAATCATTCAACTATTTTATTTTCATTTCAATGCACCAGCATCCTTGTCAACAATTATTTACCCAACAATTACCCCACAATATTCCAAATATATTTACATAGAATTACACAACTTTTTTCATCACTCAATCCTTCAATATTGTTATAATTTTATTCTATCCTATTTTTTTTCTCCTTGCTTTACTTCATGTATGTAATATACTATTGAGCCTTATAAATTCTTAAATTTTACGTGGATTGTTTGTTGACTTCATTCTATACATAAAATTAAGTCAAGAAACAATATATGTAAAATGTAAAAATATTTGTATATTTAAAAATATAAACTATAAATGCACAAACTGACCGTTGCTGCTCTGTACTGATGGTTTGGTTCTGGATGCGAGGAGGACTGACGGTCTGCCAACCTGACTACAAGCAGACAGGACACATTCAGCAATGGCCAGTCCTTTACAGGTTATGAACATGATCATTACATTGGTATGCTTTTCGCAAATGCCAGGAAAGCATAGCTATATATTGAGTTCACGTGGAAAAGCAAAAATTAAGTCCACGGACATAAAGATTATTATAAAAATCGATCATTAAAATAGATATCAGGTACACAATATATATCTCATGAATGACAATAATAGAGAAAGTACATCTAAAACTGATGTTTCAACCATCATCATAAGTGGTGAAGGGATTAATGGATTATTGTAAGGTAAAATGTATATCACCTGAGTCTTACATGTAATTGCAATGCAGTATATGGACACGTAATGCTGTTTTGTGCATCCAGCTTTAAATGACATTCAAGTGTCCTTTCTGAAATGATAAGACTTTGTGATCTTCATATTGGCGATTTACACTCGATATTAGTACATGCTAAATCATAATAATAACAACAAAACATATATTTCATGGTCAATGATACTCACACGTGAATGACACTAAATGGAGCTCATTTGTGCTACAAAAATATCCCTCAAATGATGTTATGTTTGTCTAGTATTAACCAAGCCATTGGATAATGTCCGCTGTGATTATCAGAAGATGTTTTATCACCAGCTTGTTTACTTATTAAGTATACACAGCTACAGTGAAACCTTGCTGTTTTAGGGATCCGTGGTAATGTGGGCCAAACGGGTTCAATAATGTAATCTGTTACAAAATAGGATCTTTACGGAAATCCATTTTTACCCCTCATCCCCACCCTTGATAGGCAAATGGCACGTCTGCCGTATAATGTAAAACTCGTATTTACAAACCTTTTCATGAATCTCAATAGTACTAATATATCAGGTGGAGGGCTCGATTGAATTGTGAAAATGTGTACCATCTCCCAGTTTGAACTTTTAAGACATTAAAAATTGTCCCCTGTCAGTCACTTTTATTATGATTATATGTATCATGCAAATAGGAAAGGATTTTCAAAGTCGTCTTTTTTTTCAAAATAGAAAGTGCTTTAAGAGTTGATGCTGTTTGATATCTTATACTTCAACATCCCACAAGATGACCACAAAGATCTCAGTGATACAGTCAACTATGTATTGTGTATTTTAATGTTTTTGTAATCATAGCATTTCTATATATTTCTTACTTTTGTTTAGATTATTCATCATATGTTAATGTTTGAATCACATCGTATTTACCAAGTCTACTATGTTTCACCGCATTAGAACAATTTTCTTTTGAATAATGGGCTCCTACAAATTTCCATAATAATAGAATAATACTAGAGCATTCGCCGGCGTGGTCCATAGCGTCCGCCCGGAAGTCCAGATTTGGCCAGCTGAGGATCTGTTCAGGATAATGCCAGAGACGCCATTTTGGTGTCATTGCCACACGTACCGTTTGCCTGTCACGGTGGAAAGCTTGGTGGGAATGCTGGGTGGGAAGGCTGGGTGGAGGCTGTCGTTGTACAATTTGAATCTAAGTCAGTTGTACATCAAATTGTCAAACCGTATTAGCTGTAATAACGTGGTTAGTTCAAGAGGATTCTTTACAGTAACCAATTACATTAGTTAAGGTGGAGAGTGGGAGTATACAATAAAACAATGTTGATTTCATCACTAGATTAAATATTTAGTTTCGGACACGCACCCCTTTCCACCACCAGAATCTCTCTGCGCATGTCAGTGTGTACACTACGCCTTAATCCATGCCGAGGCTAACACAGTGTACCAGCGCGTCATATAACACAGTGTACCAGCGCGTCATATAACACAGTGTACCAGCGCGTCATATAACACAGTGTACCAGCGCGTCATATAACACAGTGTACCAGCGTCATATAACACAGTGTACCAGCGCGTCATATAACACAGTGTACCAGCGTCATATAACACAGTGTACCAGCGTCATATAACACAGTGTACCAGCGCGTCATATAACAGTGTACCAGCGCGTCATATAACACAGTGTACCAGCGCATATAACACAGTGTACCAGCGCGTCATATAACACAGTGTACCAGCGCGTCATATAACACAGTGTACCAGCGCGTCATATAACACAGTGTACCAGCGCGTCATATAACACAGTGTACCAGCGTACCAGCGTCATATAACACAGTGTACCAGCGCGTCATATAACACAGTGTACCAGCGCGTCATATAACACAGTGTACCAGCGCGTCATATAACACAGTGTACCAGCGCGTCATATAACACAGTGTACCAGCGCGTCATATAACACAGTGTACCAGCGCGTCATAACACAGTGTACCAGCGCGTCATATAACACAGTGTACCAGCGCGTCATATAACACAGTGTACCAGCGCGTCATATAACACAGTGTACCAGCGCGTCATATAACACAGTGTACCAGCGCGTCATATAACACAGTGTACCAGCGGCGTCATATAACACAGTGTACCAGCGCGTCATATAACACAGTGTATAACACAGTGTACCAGCGTCATATAACACAGTGTACCAGCGCGTCATATAACACAGTGTACCAGCGCGTCATATAACACAGTGTACCAGCGCGTCATATAACACAGTGTACCAGCAGTGTAACACAGTGTACCAGCGTCATATAACACAGTGTACCAGCGCGTCATATAACACAGTGTACCAGCGCGTCATATAACACAGTGTACCAGCGCGTCATATAACACAGTGTACCAGCGCGTCATATAACACAGTGTACCAGCGCGTCATATAACACAGTGTACCAGCGCGTCATATAACACAGTGTACCAGCGCGTCATATAACACAGTGTACCAGCGCGTCATATAACACAGTGTACCAGCGCGCGTCATATAACACAGTGTACCAGCGCGTCATATAACACAGTGTACCAGCGCGTCATATAACACCAGTGTACCAGCGCGTCATATAACACAGTGTACCAGCGCGTCATATAACACAGTGTACCAGCGCGTCATATAACACAGTGTACCAGCCAGCGTCATATAACACAGTGTACCAGCGCGTCATATAACACAGTGTACCAGCGCGTCATATAACACAGTGTACCAGCGCGTCATATAACACAGTGTACCAGCGCGTCATATAACACAGTGTACCAGCGCGTCATATAACACAGTGTACCAGCCCGTCATATAACACAGTGTACCAGCGCGTCATATAACACAGTGTACCAGCGTCATATAACACAGTGTACCAGCGCCGTCATATAACACAGTGTACCAGCGCGTCATATAACACACCAGTGTACCAGCGCGTCATATAACACAGTGTACCAGCGCGTCATATAACACAGTGTACCAGCGCGTCATATAACACAGTGTACCAGCGCGTCATATAACACAGTGTACCAGCCAGCGCGTCATATAACACAGTGTACCAGCGCGTCATATAACACAGTGTACCAGCGGCGTCATATAACACAGTGTACCAGCGCGTCATATAACACAGTGTACCAGCGCGTCATATAACACAGTGTACCAGCGTCAGCGTATAACACAGTGTACCAGCGTCGTCATATAACACAGTGTACCAGCGCGTCATATAACACAGTGTACCAGCGCGTCATATAACACAGTGTACCAGCGCGTCATATAACACAGTGTACCAGCCAGCGTCATATAACACAGTGTACCAGCGCGTCATATAACACAGTGTACCAGCGCGTCATATAACACAGTGTACCAGTACATATAACACAGTGTACCAGCGCGTCATATAACACAGTGTACCAGCGCGTCATATAACACAGTGTACCAGCGCGTCATATAACACAGTGTACCAGCGCATCATATCATATAACACAGTGTAACACAGTGTACCAGCGCGTCATATAACACAGTGTACCAGCGCGTCATATAACACAGTGTACCAGCGCGTCATATAACACAGTGTACCAGCGCGTCATATAACACAGTGTACCAGCGCGTCATTAGAGAAAGAGGCGTTGGCGATCGAACATCATAGCAATGTCACATTACTGTCCCCCCCACACAACACTAGTCACTACAGTCACAGTAGTTTTCATATGATGGGAAATGAAAAAAGAAAAATTTAAAAAAAAATTTCGTCCAAATCGGACCAATATTGAGCGAGATATGGCAGAAAGAAGAAAAGTGTTATAAGTGGGGGGTGACTTAAGGGGGGGGGTGATTAAGGGGGGGGGTGACTTAAGGGGGGGGGGTGGGGGGTGGGGGGTGACTTAAGGGGGTATGGGGGGTGACTTAACTTAAGGGGGGGGGGGGTGACTGGGGGGACTTAAGGGGGGTATGGGGGGTGACTTAAGGGGGGTATACAGAATACAGGTATACAGGGGTATGGGGGAGTGAATATTATGTTTTCATATGATGGGAAATGAAAAAAGACCAAATTTTAAAAAAAAATTCGTTAAAATCGGACCAATATTAAGCGAGATATGGCAGAAAGAAGAAAAGTGTTTTTGGCTAAGAGCTCGGAGGGATATATTAGACGTAGTGATTAGGTCAATTATTAAATACCTTATAACCCTACCTGGACACGTGCTATGCATACAAATGAGCTTGTTAAGCACTCCCCTGTACAAAAAGTATACAAATGTGTGATTGTTACGGGTTGAAATGCTTGAAAATTGCGAGAATTACAGGGTCTATTTCCTAGGCTCAAGAATACACTCATTAAATATTCAAACTGCCATAGCTCGCTTAATATTGGTCCGATTTTAACGAAATTTTTTTTAAAACGTTTCTTTTTTTTTTCTTTTTTTTTTGAAAAATAGAAAAAGTACGGAAGCTCGCGAGTTGCATTTAATGTTTTTTATTTTATTTAATTTTTAATATTGGTCCGATTTTAACGAAATTTTTTTTAAAACGTTTCTTTTTTCATTGCCCATCATATGAAAAATAGAAAAAGTACGGAAGCTCATGAAGTTGCATTTAATTTTTTTTTTTTTAATTTTTATATTTCATGTGATTAAATTTTTTTAAAACGAAAAATAGAAAAAGAAAAATAGAAAAGCTTTTTTAATTTTTTTTTTTTGATACACATATTTCATGTGATTAAATTAAGAAAAATAGAAAAAGTACGGAAGCTCGCGAGTTGCATTTAATTTTTTTTTTTTTTTTTAACTACAGCTACAGCTTCTGGTGGGGCTGTGTGAGGCTGTACTTTTGACTGTACATATAAGACTCTGAGGTCTATATTGATGTATCATATAAGACCAACACCTCTCTATGGTGACCACCTGTCTCTATGTCTATAATATCTAATGATGGTGACCACCTCTCTATATGTCTATAATATCTAATGATGGTGACCACCTCTCTATATGTCTATAATATCTAATGATGGTGACCACCTCTCTATATGTCTATAATATCTAATGATGGTGACCACCTCTCTCTATTGATGTATTATATAAGGCCACCACCTCTCTATGGTGACCACCTCTCTATATGTCTATAATATCTAATATCACTTTGACCCAATTTTGAATGACCTTGACCTATTTTTGAGTGACCTTGACCTAATTATTTTTTATTGGGTCGCGATGACCTATTTATTTTTAATTAGGTCACCTTGACCCACTTTTGAATGACCTTGACCTATTTATTTTAAAATTAGGTCAATGTCATTAAAAATAGGTCAATGTCATTTAAATTAGGTCAAGGTCATTAAAAATAGGTCAAGGTCATTAAAAATAGGTCAAGGTCATTTAAATTAGGTCAAGGTCATTAAAAATAGGTCAAGGTCATTAAAAATAGGTCAAGGTCATTTAAATTAGGTCAAGGTCATTAAAAATAGGTCAAGGTCATTAAAATAGGTCAAGGTCAATAAAAATAGGTCAAGGTCAATTAAATTAGGTCAAGGTCATTAAAATAGGTCAAGGTCATTAAAATTGGGTCAAGGTCATTAAATTAGGTCAAGGTCATTAAAAATAGGTCAAGGTCATTAAAAAAAAATGGGTCAAGGTCATTAAATTAGGTCAAGGTCATTAAAAATAGGTCAAGGTCATTAAAATTGGGTCAAAAATAGGTCAAGGTCAAAAATTGGGGGTCAAGGTCATTAAAAATAGGTCAAGGTCATTAAAATTGGGTCAAGGTCACTTAAATTAGGTCAAGGTCATTAAAAATAGGTCAAGGTCATTAAAATTGGGTCAAGGTCACTTAAATTAGGTCAAGGTCATTAAAATTGGGTCAAGGTCATTAAAATTAGGTCAAGGTCATTAAAATTAGGTCAAGGTCATTAAAATTGGGTCAAGGTCACTTAAATTAGGTCAAGGTCATTAAAAATAGGTCAAGGTCATTAAAATTGGGTCAAGGTCATTAAAATTGGGTCAAGGTCATTAAAATTAGGTCAAGGTCATTAAAATTGGGTCAAGGTCACTTAAATTAGGTCAAGGTCATTAAAATTGGGTCAAGGTCACTTAAATTAGGTCAAGGTCATTAAAAATAGGTCAAGGTCATTAAAATTGGGTCAAGGTCACTCTGACATTTACGGTAATCAGCCACTTATAAGGCTGGGGCGGTTATTCTGACATGACCAGGGGATGTGTGGGGTGTCAGTGCGTACACTACGCTGTAATCCATGCCGAGGCTAACACAGTGTACCAGCGCGTCATATAACACAGTGTACCAGCGCGTCATATAACACAGTGTACCAGCGCGTCATATAACACAGTGTACCAGCGCGTCATATAACATATAACACAGTGTACCAGCGCGTCATATAACACAGTGTACCAGCGCGTCATATAACACAGTGTACCAGCGCGTCCATAACACAGTGTACCAGCGGCGTCATATAACACAGTGTACCAGCGCGTCATATAACACAGTGTACCAGTATAACCAGTGTACCAGCGTCATATAACACAGTGTACCAGCGCGTCATATAACACAGTGTACCAGTGTACCAGTCATATAACACAGTGTACCAGCGTACACAGTGTACCAGCGCGTCATATAACACAGTGTACCAGCGCGTCATATAACACAGTGTACCAGCGCGTCATATAACACAGTGTACCAGCGCGTCATATAACACAGTGTACCAGCGCGTCATATAACACAGTGTACCAGCGCGTCATATAACACAGTGTACCAGCGTGTCATATAACACAGTGTACCAGCGCGTCATATAACACATATAACACAGTGTACCAGTGTACCAGCGCATATAACACAGTGTACCAGCGCGTCATATAACACAGTGTACCAGCGCGTCATATAACACAGTGTACCAGCGTGTACATATAACACAGTGTACCAGCGGCGTCATATAACACAGTGTACCAGCGCGTCATATAACACAGTGTACCAGCAACCAGGGCCAGATATATATAACACAGTGTACCAGCCAGCCATATAACACAGTGTACCAGCGTCATATAACACAGTGTACCAGCGCGTCATATAACCAGTGTACCAGCGATATCATATAACACAGTGTACCAGCGCGTCATATAACACAGTGTACAGCGCGTCATATAACCAGCACAGTGTACCATATAACACAGTGTACCAGCGTCATTAGAGAAAGAGGCGTTGGCGATCGAACATCATAGCAATGTCACATTACTGTCCCCCCCACACAACACTAGTCACTACAGTCACAGTAATGTGTACAGCATGTTTTCATATGATGGGAAATGAAAAAAGAAAAAATTAAAAAAAAATTTCGTCCAAATCGGACCAATATTGA
>JAGTTF010005795.1:33047-50016 GCA_019095985.1 Streblospio benedicti
ACCGGTGGCCAAGCCCATGAAGGGGCGGCGAGCCTGGAGGTCGCCCGTCACGTTCCCCTAGCCAGCAGGCAGTGGGACCTGTAAAACCTGACCCATCAAGTGAAACCAATAATTTTCCATGTAAAGAACGGCAGTATCCCAGCCCCGACTCTTTGGTCTCCCCCAGGCGACTGTTACAGGAGCGGAGGCATGGGAGAAGGAAGGAAGACGACTGGGGGCACAGTTGCACAAACTGACGTGCAGAGTCGGAAGTCCCGTCCCTCATAAAAGCAGACCGGTCAGGACACTCAGGAGCGGTGCGGCAAGTGCCACAGACCAAGAGTTCCAGCGATCAGGAAGCGCCAGAGTGGGGCAGAGCGAGGCGAAATGTCTATGCTGCAAGGTGTACACAACGAGCCGTCTGCCGTCGCTATTATCAATCCCCATTCGTAGATGCAGTAGAATAACGCCGTGGATAAGAGTCAAGTGCTGTTATGTGTGGTTTAGACACGTGAACCAGTGAAGGGTTTCTATTCTGTTTATTGACTGACTTGTTACATCGAGTTCCAGTATATATATAACCCGTCCTCGTCTAGCTCAGTAGACTAGAGAGAGAGCGGGTCGAGGCCTCGTAGACTCGTGTGACGCTGGTGTGTGTGTAGACGGTAGGCGGAGCCGGAAGGGTGAGACTTCCGGCGGTGCCTATGAGTCTAATCTGACTCAGCACTTTCGTATCATTACATTCCCCCCCTTTCGGAAAAGCTGGATCCGCTGTACACAAGGATACGGTCTTTACTACTCACACACCAGATATAGTTCTTCTGAACATAACGCAAACAGGACCTTGTGTCATAGACACCTGATCAACTGAATCAGTTACAAATGGAAAGAACATGATTGCGTTATGTTAAACACGAAGTTTAACACATAAGGAGTTTCGCGATTTACAATATTCAAACACATGTTATATATCAACGAATTTACATAAATATGTTATTGTTTTCAAAATACAGCCTAATAAAGATGAACACTAGCAAACATCTAAGAATCTAACGACTATATAAGACAAACACTTTAACTGTCCAATGTCATGGACCAGATATAATTACAGTATTCACAAACATATGACATGCAATATATGTAAATCTCCATGTCAATAATCTTGATTATAACGTGTATGTGCTCGTAAGCGTAATGTACATGGCGTGCAAGCCAAAAGTCAAACATATATATAGCATACAATCGTTTGGTGGATAATACAATGATATGAGAACAAGCATCTAAAATCATGTAATTACGTTAAACATACAGCGAGTTTTATCTTTATACAATGACATTAAGCATGCAGTGGTATGGGTAGTTAACAATTGTGAGTAAACTACGTATACATTACGATCAAAAACAAAGCAGTACTGGAATAATATGACTAACAATCAAAATGAATGAATAGTAAAGCTAACATAACTATACAGGCTATTCCAAAGTTTAATACAATCATATCAAACACGCGTATACAGAATATAATGAAGGTAAAATACAATTCACATCAATCATGCAGTGGGATGTATTGAAGCTATGTACAAAACCATATGATACATACAAGATGTAATTCTCGCATAACACACATGGTAACATAATCTGGATTACATATTATAAGGTTCTAAACTCTAGCGTACGTAAATAATATGTATTCTCAATGATATACATCAGACGTGCAATAGCAGCATTAAAACTCAATATCTTCGCAGCGCATGCAATATTTTCTTAGTTTACAAACTTGTGACAAGGTTCCTTTGTACAATTTTCGTGGATCAGGTGTCCTCACGTCCTGTTGACTCTGGACACCGATCCATGACATGTGACTCGTTTGAATAATGTTAGGCGTCGCACCTGGATGCTAGAGGGGGTTAATTAATCAAGGGGCGGGATTACTGTGGGGACACTATGATTGGGCAAGCAGGGTTGACAGGGCAGTATAAATACAAGTCGCGTGGCATGGTGCATCACTTCTTCTGAAGAACTTGGTTATAAACCAACTCGACTGAAACAAAATGGCTGGACTTATGTGTGTGTTCGGTAACGTAGCTATGGAGGGAGTTAGTCCGATGTATCGCGATAGTGTATACAACTACGCCAGAACCCTGGCCCGGATGTCCGGGTTCTCCCGGCAAGTAAGAATCAACGGGCGCAGCGTAGCTGAAGATGACGCCGAAAGCATCCACGATGTCATCGTGGTAGATGAAGAAGACAATGGCGCCAGCGACGTCACATGTCGAGCCCAGTTCGACATCATAAACAGGTTAGTGTTTTGGATGCTTTATTTCGTCGAGTTTCAGAGCAGCATTGCTATTCATTTATCGTATTTTCCACACTGTGGGTGATGGGATTAACCTGATTAGCTAGTGCGACTAATAGCGTACGTCAGTGTAGTCATGATATGAATGATGTTGATGATTGCCTGGTGTATCCATAAATTGAGTGTGTATTTATGTCGTTTGTATTTTTGGTAGGCCTGACGACTATGATGACGGCGAGGACGGGGCTGCAGGCGGGCAGTTGGCGACTGGGGAGAGAGAGCGTCTACGCCCGTCTTCGTTACCAGCGTGTCGTCGCCTCTGTCCCCGGACCCTGTCTCTGATGCCGCCGAGTCCACACCTGAGGTGCCTCTCATGTCCAGTGAGGACTACGTGTTCACTGTGGACGATGAGTTCTCCAGGCTAGCGGACATGAGTGCCACCGACCTGGAGGTGGAGCTCCAGGAATTGTGCGGAGGCAGTCCGTGTGTCAGCATCGAGGCTCCCAGTGAGCCTTGGTCTTGGCTGGGATCGTTGTCAACCCCCAGTTATGTACCTGCCGACGGTGCCCTTCGACCACGGGATCCTGTTGCCGAAGTCCTCAACCGTGAGGAAGATCCACGGCAGGACCAGTATGAGAGGACGCTGCTAGACGCCCGGGGTCAAATGCCGACACGGAAAAGTAAGTGAAAACGATATCATTCATAATAAATATAAGACACTAACCAAACTAGTTAATCTAGGGTAAGCATACGTATTACCGGCCACGGAGATATTGATAAATACATGGACACGGTGACCACACGAATTCTCTATTATTAAATTTGTGGAAACTAAGTTATGCATGAGAATTGGTTTCGTTATAAATCAACATTGTATTGAGTGTGAACAATACGCCTCTGTTCACTGCATGCATTATACCCATACACCCCCATATGATGTCTCAAATCAAAACAAAGTCACAAATTTTGGGGAGATGTGGTAACTTCGGTTCTGATAGGCGTGTAGCGAGAATAGCATGGGAAACGCTTGTAGTTGAGAATATACGGTCATTTGCATATGCAAATCTGCAAGTCGTGTGACTGGTTTGTTTTGACGAGACGGATTGGAATGCATAAAGCAGACGTGTGCCCGTGACATGCATTCTATGTGATGTTGGCCGATTGCCAGCTACATGTAAACACTGGTACTGGTTTGCCATCATATATATATATATGTGCAGATATTAAAAGGAATCCACTGTTATGAAGGCCAGACTGTCATGTCTTAGATGCAAGGACATGCGCAAGTGCATACATGCTAATATCGGCGATAGCGATCACACCATGTGCAAAATGAAATGATTCACATTAGCATTGGCTTCCTGTATTAATTTGTCCCATTTTTCTCTTCAGGTGATGTTCCCCAAAGCGCCCTGACGCGGGCTGACTTCGGGATGGCTGGCGCCATTTCCTTCGGAGAGGACTTCATTGCCCCCTGGTTTGAAAGGGGGCACAGGCCGATGGCGCCCGGGACCTCCAAGTGCATTTGTGTCTATTGTCGACTTTAGTTTCATGGGCTGGAACATTTTAAGACTGATGGAACTGACGATGAGAATCGATGATAAGGATGGTGTGGACAATTATGATGGTTATCACGAAGGTGATGACGATTCTTATGATGATGACTATGACAGTGATCACTAAAGTAGCGCCGAGTACTAATGTATATAGATTTCCCTTGCTGTGTATATATCGCTTCTATGCTCCCGCCATCAATAATAGATTGAAATGTGAGAGCAATGCGTCGGCCTGCAAGCCCACAATCTTGATAAGAAACAGGACTATTAATACTAATTAGACACTGATAAGGATGGTGTGGACAATCATGATGGATGTCATGAAAGTGACGGTTCTGTAATTATGATGATGACTATGATGATTACGCTGATGGTTATGATTAGACTAGCGCATTTTGTTTTGTTTTGTATTATTTTCATCCGTGAATAGTAGAGATATTAATTAATTAGTGATGTAGATCGGTAGGCAATAGTGCACAGAGTATTAAACCATTTATCTATTGTGTATTTAATTTTATGTATGTACATTTTGTTTTGGCGTGACTGGATGAATGACAAATCTACGCAGTTCTGTTCATAGTTTCTGAGAAATAATGGGATGTAATATCTTGGCTATAAACATAAGATGAGCGTGTATGCATGTTGTACATTGTTGAATTGGGGGGAATAAAATGGGATATATATACCTACACCACTGTGTTTTTTTTTTTTTTTTTTTTCGTTGATATTTCTAAATATTGAAGTAAGCATATTATTTTCGAATTTGGGGGGGGGGGGTGAAAGGGTTATAGTGCGCATATCCGTTATCATTCGCTAGTTAGTATCATTACCCGTGGGTTGGGCCGTGATCTTATCGAACACGTAGCATTTCGTATCTTCTAAGGGTCTGAACAGTACAGCATAAAAGGTTGTATACGGGGAGGTGTTAATTGAATGCAGTACTAGACTGGTATGAAATGGAATTCGTACGGTTCTGGGGAGGGGTAGCAACTGTTTGGTATCCCTATAAGTAAAGCTTAACTGTCTTATCCAATTTATGTTTATTGTTGGCAATAGTCCTGACCATGAGACAAAGTAATTTTGTAATTCGGGGATGACGTCATATTTTAATTTATCATCCAATGGTATGTTGCAAAGTTTCACCAAGCATGTGTTACTGGAATTGAATATTTTTACATACAATGCTGCCTCTTGGTTAGGCGCTTTTGGTTTTTTGACGTATGTTGACACTAGAGGGCTTATGAATAACATTACCATGGAGATGGCTAATATTACACCGGTGATAACTACCAGACATTTCGCGATGGTGTCCACGTTGGAGATCAGGGGATCCGTTGGTGTTGGTGGTGTCACGTTACTGATGACGTATGCTTCAGCTTTGCCCGCTGGAGGCTGCGAGCGCTAGCATAGTTGCTGTTTTAAATTTGAGGAACAGAATCAAGACAGCAACGGATAAGCATATGTTCCATGTAATTAGCGCTACCGATGTTACAATTTCTGATAAATCTGTTTCAAATTTCGGTGTAAACAGTGCAGGTTCTAAATCGTTTGTATTATCGAAATGCAATGGGACATTTGCTTTGACATAATTGTCTGACAATATTGATTTTATCGAGTCGTAAAGTCTAGGCTCGCTGTGAACAACTTGTTTTGCATTGGTGACATTCGTGTTCAGTCCTCGTATTTTTATGGTACGGAATTGAGCTATGTTAATGGGGTAATCTAACTGAACAGATTGAGATACATTGTCGCAATTGTCTGGTTGGGAAGCAATGGAAATTGCGGCATTATGTAGGAAACAACCGCAAGACAGGGAAAGAATTACGTGTGAGTTTATTTTGTGGAACGAATCGGGCTTGTTCTCGCATGTAATTCTAATTGGACTGTCCAGGTTCTGTAGTAAATATTTGGAATGGTCCACTTTCAGTATATTGGGATATGGGGTAGACGTTTTCGTTGAAAACTCACATGTTGGCAGGATATTATGGTTTACCATAATATTAAATATGCAATCAGTAGTCTTATGGGAGTACATGAATGTCGGGTACTGACATACAAAGTCTGGTGTGTTCATTGGGGTGTTCACAGGCAGAGTATTCTGCCTGTGACAGATAACCCGAATTTGTGTTTGTCCTTTGAGAATGCTATAAATGGCAGGGATGTGTTATCGGATCATTTCCATTTTGTGTGCAATGGTACAGGATAAGGTGTTATCTTATGAATATTAATAATGTGGATCATTTCAATACGGGAATTTATGGGTGTGCAATGGTACAGGACAGGCCAATGCCATTTATGAACGAATTAATAATTTGGTCTATAAATGGCTTATCCCTTAATAGGGATATTAAGCAATGATGGTGTGCAATGGGGGTTATTTCAGATTGTTATTGACATCTTTGATTTGAGTCAATGGCATGTGCATAATTAGGATAAACTGTTATCTTGTTGGGCGAATACGGGAATTTCAATAGTTATGATCTGCGCATCCCTTGCCACATATCCAATGGCATGTGCATAATTATAAAAGTATCTATTGTTATTTTTCGCTTTAGGGGGAACAGATTGTGTTTATCGAGTGACAGGCTGAGTCTCTTGATTGCTGAGTCAATGGTAGATAGGGTTACCAACTTGTATGGCAGACGGCCTTGCAGTAACAGCTGAATTTGTTCTCTAAAAATTTTAAGATCGTTTAACGCGTTTGACATAGTATACACTTGTTGAATTAGTCTTTGAGTGGTAGTGACTAATTGGTCATGGGACCTGACAATTAAGAGATTGTCGTCAATTTGGTCCAGGTGTGTCATCATAGCAGACACAGCAGTGGTCAGATTGTCCATCCGTTTGATTGAGGTTAGTAAAGCGGTGTTTGTCGCACTAACGTGTGCTTGGATGTCTTTGAAATTGGCGTATGTGTTGTTCTTGAAAGCGGTTAGAAATTCAAAGAGGGACGCAATATTGTCATGGTTATGCTTTGCGTAAATGGCTGTGTTGAATAGCTTACCTTCTAGCTCCTTAATTTGTGCCTGGGAAGCAGTTCCAAACAAGCTCCCTAAAAAACCAGAAATGTCCAGCAGCGCTCTTTTTGAGGAAGTCTGAATGGTCATTGCTGACAGATCATTGTCCAGGATGTCTATCTCCAAATTGTACTGACGTATTAAATCGAAAAGATAGCGCTGCTCGGAATGGAATGATGCTAAGGTGTAGTTACATTCATGCTCCATGAAACCGAAGGTATGACAATAATGTACATCTGTGATAGTTTTAGCTAACCGTGTAATCTTGTTGAATTGTGGGATTTGCAAAGCAAAATTCATTCGACGTAGGCCTGAATATTTGCGTATTGTCCGAGCCTGCTCCTCAAACAGTACGCCGGCTGATTCTCTATGTTCGTATTGTGCTGTCGTCAGTAGCACTTGAAGGCATGTTATGGCCACCAACCAAATCATGACCTTGGAAAGAGTCATGTTTTGTGGGCAAGGGGCAGACGAGCAGCCGGTATGGTAGGATTATGGCTGGTGGGGTGGTGGTGGCGGAGGGGATGGATGGGCGTGTGGAGGAAACAGGTGATTAGTAGTTAGCAAATGTAGGGGCTGTGGTGGGGATAGCTCACGGGTGAGTGAGTGAGGGATATTCTGCTGTGCAACTGTTATATACGTAGCTAATGGCTAGCGGTGTAAATAGACTGGTACCTAGTCAGCTAGCGGCCTGTAATAAGTGAGTGGCTAATTGGGGGGGGTGGTAGGAGGGTTATGGGGGGTCTATGGTCAAGTATCAGTGCTTGGGCCAGTGCTTGGGCCTAAGATCCGGTGTAGAATCGATACAAGGCAAGTGTTCAAAAGACAAAAAGGCACATTCCTCGCTACAGAGTGGGTCAGCTTCGAATTTATTGTGATCCTCTTTATTTTTGAAAAAAATGAGTGTCTTGCAAACTGCACAACTGCTTATATAGTTCATGAATGGGCCAATTCCTGTGTAATTGTCGGTGCGTCCAGCCATGAGTGAGAGTATTACAGCAATGCAGGGGGTGTGGCCAGCTGGACTAGTAGTGGTGATTAAACTAGGTGAGCAGATTGCTGCGGGATTGGGCTGCAGTCGGAGTAACCGGTGTCGCACCTGAGAAGTGGCTGTAAAGTGAATTACGGGCTGTTATGTAGCGACCAAAAGCATGCGGAACCGTGCACGAATGAGAAACAGGTGTGGTTCCTAGACTAACTGCGACCGTGTGGCTGAGTGATAATGGCATCTGGGCGTGGCTATGTAACAGCTATGAGTCGAAAACTAGACGGGCAAGCCATGAACGAGTTAAAATCATTACATTATTTGCACCAAACTTCGTTTTGGGTGTACATGGGTACATTAGTGATTACTGTATACTGGGGTAATAAAATCGTGGTTTTGGTACGTACTTAAATGTTTTGTTGACAATTATAGTGACTGAAACTCGTTTAGAAAGGGCAGGCCTGGATTATGGATGATTTAGGTGCACTATCAGTAATCTATGATCGGGGTTGCAACCACGCACGCATGATCGTCGACGTTAAGCTAAACATCAGAACCAAAATTAATTTGTTCGTGATGGACTTGTTTTCGGTCATGGCTGAGCGTGGCACAGAGCCTGCTCGACCGTGATTATCTAGCTGAATAGTGCACTAACAAATATTATCTTTGTGTTGGGAAGGGAATATTAATTGGTCTATTGATACACGGTACTTATAAACTTTATTGTCGATATGGTCACGCAATTGACATGAATTGTCTCTAATATCAAAAGCAGTGAATTTGCGAGTATTTGATTGCAACTTTGAATTCTCATGTGGGATCTAGAACGATGGTTTCCGCCAGAAAACTGTAGCGCCCTCATGCAATTTTAGATGGCGATCTGCCTTTGTTAATTTTTTTTGTTGTGCCTGCTCGTCGGCAGTGCGTTTTAGCTCTGCACACTGTTGAGCAGCCCATTTTTGAATGTCTTGCATTTCTTTTATCAAGTCTGGTATTGTTTTTTCGTCCATATCAAGGTTAATATTTTTTCAATGCAGTGGTGTCCCGTCCAAATACCACCATACTTGGTGAAATTTTAGTCGTGCTGTTGGGCGTGTTGTTCACGCAGTTCACAGCTGCTGACAAGAACAGGGGCCAGTTTTCAGGATGTTTACTGGTCAAACATTTGAGCGTGTTAAGCAACGAACTGTGTGACCTTTCAACTTTAGCTGTACTTTTAGGTGTATAGCAAGATGCGAATGTCAATTTTATGTCAAACATTTTAGCCATTGTTTTGTAAAGAGTTGAGATGAAGGCTGGACCATTATCACTAATTATCGTGCGACAAAACCCAAACTTGGCAAACACGTGGTCATACAGCACCCTGCAAGTCTCTTCTGCACTAGTGGAGCGTACCGGGACAGCTGTTACGTACCCACTCAGAAGACAAATTATAGTTAATATAAATCTTGACTTACAGGCACCTAATTTGAATGGTCCAAGGTGGTCGATAACTATTGCGGAATGTGGTTTAGACGGGGCTTCTATTATCTGGCGCATGCGTTTTTCAGGGTTAATGGATGCCTTGGATAGTAGGCACGTTTCACAGTTCGATATAAACCTCACTACGTCCTGATTTAACCCTTTCCACGCGAAATGCATCCGAATACAGGCTGTTGTCTTAAATATTCCTGCATGCGGATATAAGGTGACGTGAAACAGTCGTATTATTTTGTTTGCATACCACTGTGGTAATAGAATTCGTGGGCCATGGTTAAGGCTCTTGGAGTGGCAATATGTGACTAAAAGGTCATGTTCACCAAACAGATCGCAATTGTTTTCCCTCATGAGGCAATAGTTCAGCCTTTTTCTTCGTTGGTGGCAGTATGTCAAATTTTTAGATAATTAATTAGGTCCATGAAAGGTTTGTGCTTTCTTTGTTCTGTTGCAATCTGCCTGAGATCAATTTCGGAATGGAATACGCTGTTGCTCTGTGTGTCGTGACACGCTGCAGTGGGAATTTCACCATGGTCATTTGTCATGCTTGGGCATTTAAACCTCTGGCTTGTTCCCTGCTGTGGGGAGGCGTGTGCGCCCGAGACACCCGTTGACTGATGTTCAGCACCTATGTCAATGGTGTTCTTGTATCGCACCACCTTAGCGACAGTTTGTGCATTGTCGCCACATTCCTGTGCTGTCTTGTTGGCAAATGATTTTGGCATTGATGTGACGTTTGGCATGAAATCATTTGTTGGGATGACATCTTTGTCCATTTTCGCCATGGCTCTAGTTATCGCATCGATTTGTGCGTTGTGGGGGAACTTTTCTAGGTTTGGGTATGAAACGTCTGCTGTTGTTGGAGTTTCATAAGTACGTCTACTCAATGCGTCAGAAATGACGTTGGCTTTCGTGGAAATGTGTTTTACGTCGAACTCAAAACTTGTTATGAACAGAACCCACCTATCGATCTTGGCAGAAAGACGTTTCTCACTCCTGTGTTTTGCTAGTACCTCCACGAGACTGTGATTGTCGCATAAAAGTGTAAAACGGCGTCCCATTAGGTAATGGTTAAATTTTTCCAGCGCATGCACCACTGCTAAGGTTTCCAATTCGAAGATGGGCCTTCTAGTTTCTGAACTCTGCAGAGCCCGTCCCGTGAAGGCTATCGGCAGTAAATTACCGTCATCAGACTTGTTGAATAAACCTGCAGCGACCGAGTACGTGCTTGCGTCGGTCATTAAAACAAATTCTTTGTTGTGGTCGGGGTAATGCAAAAACGGACGAGATGACATAATCCGTTTGATTTGTGTGAAGGCTGTTTCACATTCCTCGTCCCAACTAAACTTAGCTTTGGGTGTGACGAGTCTTTGTAGCGGCCTGACCAATTTGGCCCTATTAGGGATGAAACTTTGGAAATAGGTAATTACTCCTAACAGGGATTTTAGTGATTTTTTATCGGAGGGCCGAGGGAATGTCGCAAAAGCAGCTGTATGATCGTATGCCGGTGTTATGCCTGATTCCGACACGATGTGACCTAAGTATTTTATTTCCTTTGTAGCGAATGTGCATTTTGATTGAGAAATTTTCAAGTTCGCGTTATGCAGCGCCGTAAGGACATTGTCGATGTCCTTTTTATGGGTTTCAAAATCTGGCGAGCATATGAGGATGTCATCAATATATAATAAGACACTTTTGTTGATGTAATCTTTCAGGATGATGGACAGTGCTCTACTGAAACTTGAAGGCGCGCCCGCGAGGCCCTGGGCGACACGAGCATATCTGAAGCTATGGCCCTCCCAATGGAAGCCACATAGGGCCTTAGAGTCTTCGTCAAGGGCCAATTGTGAGAATCCCGAAGCTAGATCAAGGCAGCTAAAGTATTTTGGCTTTTTCTCGGCCAGAACGTCCAAAAATGAAGAAAAATTAGGCATGCAGAATTTGTAATATAAGCTTTGATTATTCAGCGACCTCAGGTCTAAAACCATTCTATATTCGGGAGCATCCGGTTTTTGGACGTGCTTCTGAGATTTTTACAGTGTTTCCTTACAGCCAAAAGTGGTGACGCAAAAAGTATTTCATTATCTCTCTCAATTACCCCCTGATCCAAGAGATAATCAATTTGCTTGTTAATTTGCTCTCTAACTTCCGGTGGATAGCGAAAAGGCTGGGTGTCTTTGTATTCAGCGTCAGGTTTCATCAAAATGCGGTGTTTCACGACATCACAAAACCCTAAGTTCTTATTTTTATCCATAAAAGCATTCTTATGTTTCTCTAGTAAAAGCCGTAACTGTTGTTTTTGTACATCAGTGCAGTCAGCCTTTGACAAGTCAAATTCATCGTGTGTGCGGATCGGGTCGTCACTGTCCAGATGGTTGTGTGAAGCTGTGGACGTTATGTCTTGGACTGCTTCAACAGACTCTGAGCTTAGTGGCTGGAACTCAGCAATATGCTGTCCTATGTGTACGTAGACAATATTATCTGAATTGTTGCGGACTATGACTGGTATTTTATTGTTAGATACGGTCACGGCGCAGTCTTCTACTGGCAAAGCAGTTTTATGTTGGGAGGCTGTAATGAGACCTACAAGGCCCGTACACACGTCTACACGTTGCCCTCTGTCCGATATTTTGCCTGTAATTATCATAGATGTTTTTGGTGGAATTGGACAGCGATCAACAGCATGTACACGAACTGTGTCCCCCAGAAAATTGTCATCTTTGTGATATTTCAGACTAACACTGTTAGCTAGTAAAAATGTCTTGCCGAGAATCATGGCATGGTTTAACTGCCGGAAAACGTAAAAGGTTTCGCTGTATCTCACTTTGCTTATGGTGAAATGCAACAAGATGGTGCCTAATGGTCGAAACAACTCGCCATCAGCGGTCTTGAATGATTTGGTGGTGGGTATCAACTGATGTTTGTATGTGGGCAAAATTTTATCTAACAAAGAGGCGGAGCAGCAGGATACGGCTGCACCGGTGTCAACGAGTGCCGCCACCCTTCTGTTAATATCCGGGAAGGTCACTAAAATTGTGGAGTCTGAATAAAAGTGTATGTCAAGCGTTCTATTTTGTGTTTTAGGCTGAAGGGAATATATACATTCAGGAGGGTCTAATTCTACATCTATGGTATTGGGTGCGTTATGTACATTGGGGTGGGATGGGTGCGACGCCTCTATTAGTTTAAATCATGGACATTGTTAACTGAGTTACGACGTTCATCACGTGATTGTCGTCTACTATAGCTATTGTGGCGAGGGTCAGTGTTTCGAGCCTGATTATTACTGCGTCTGCCACGGCTATTGTGGCGGGAGTTATCGCCACGATTTTGACCATCTCGGGGCCTGCTATGGCTGTTGTGGCGCGAGTAATCACCACGATTATGATCGTCACCGGGTCCACGGGAATTACTATTCTGTCTCATGCGATATCCACTGTCATAGCGATTCTGCGACCTATTGCGAGACTGACTCCTAGAGGCGGCACGTGCTATAGCCGCTGTAATCTCGTTGCCGTCTGACCTGGAGCGATTAAACCGATTATTATAGCCTTGGCGTGAGCGAGAACGCCTGTCCCTACTGCGACCACGTGACTGGTCCCGCCTGCCCTGCCTGTCAAATGAGATGTGGTTAACTGACTGGCTGGCTTCTCGTCTGAGGCGGAGCCTGTGTTCGGCTTTCTCGGCGCAGGCTACTAGACTTTTCAGATCAGTGTACTCCTCGTCTTGAATTTCTGCTGCTATGAGAGGATTGAGCATGTTCGTATAAACGTCGACCTGCGTTTCTAATGGCGGATTACATTCTGCAAATCTTTGCATTATGTCTGCGCTGAAATCACGTACGGATTCATTGTATTTTTGCTTTCTGTTTATATAATTTCTACGGAAGGACAGGGGCTTTTTGTCTATCGCAAAAACAGCGTTGAGCGCTGCCATAGTGCTTTCATAGTTCTTTCTTGTGACGCTGTTGAGCGTGTTATATTGGACAAACGCGAAATCAGTGAGGAGGGTGGGTATCACGGCGGCCCTTTGCGGGTCCTCCTTCTGCCATTCTAGATAGTCGAAATGGATCTCTAGCTGACGTCGCCATTTTTCGAATGAGCTGTACACTGATCCATCGAATGTTGGGAGTGTGACTTGGGGGCCTCGTTTGGTATATCCTCTATCATCTCTACGAAAGGAATCATTATTAGTTACACTTTGGTTATTAAGCTTGGCTTCTAGATCCTGACATTTTTGCTTAGTGACGTTTAATTCGTCGGCAGCTTGGTCACGTTCACGTTGCAGGCGGTCTATACTTTGACGGAGGGCATTGCTCTCGCTAACTAATCGGTCGGACAGGGCTTTATTTTCTGATTGAAGGTGTGATTGGAGAGCCGTGAAATTGGCGGTCATGTCCTTTATTTGCGCGGCCAGGTCCTCTACGTCAGACATTTTTGACTGTGGGATACGTTTGGGATTAAACGTGACTGTGGAGTCTAGAGTGTTCTCGGCGAGGCTATCGTCGGGGGAGTTAAAGGCGTGTTGCAAACTTTGTGGGGACGCGAAATGCGTAGAAAATCCACTGTCTCGTGTGGATGAATCAATGGGGGAGGCCGTGGCTGATTGAGGGAGGTGGCAGTCAGCGGATTTAGGGGTGGAAGTTGGCCTATTCATGGGAGGACAGGGTCGGAGGGGTAAGTGATTTATGGGAGGAGTAAGGCTTCATACATGAAGTTCGGGCTGGAGGGATCAGTGATTCGTGGTTGGAATTTGGTTTATCGTAAGTTCGGGGCAGTAGGGAAGGGTTTACCGTGGCGGAGTAATTGGGCGGCGCTGTTTTTGCATGTGAGGTCGGGGCCGTAGAGGGGAGGGGATTCGGGGCGGACCAATGCTTGGGCGGCGGGGTGTATAGGGTTCAAATTAGAACATCTCCACCACTTATGTCATGTGTGGTTTAGACATGTGTGGTGAGAAGTAATAACAGAACCAGTGAAGGGTCTCTATTCTGTTTATTGACTGACTTGTTACATCGAGTTCCAGTACAGACAGGCTACCCTCGCCCATGAGGTTGTCACATCGTCAGGAAGCTTTTAGAGAACTTCTCCACAAAGCAGATACCGCTTTACAAAAGTGGCCACAACACCAGGTTTGCGGAACGCGACCTAAGATGGGACGACGTTTGTGGGGAAGCAGTATGGAGTAGCGACAGCCGTGTGCAGGTATCAGGCGCGACTGGGGCTCGCAGATGCGAGTCGGCCGGCCTATACGTGCAGGAAGCTGGTCGCATCGTCAGGCGAGCGAGGGAGCTCTCTACAACAGTTATTACTTGGCAGAAGTGTCTCTTACACTAGGGTTGCTGCAAAGCGACCTGATTGAGACCATGTCTGCGAGGAGAGCCCACAATTGATGTGTATGTAGCAGTGAGGTGCCTGGCGACAGTGGATGCAGCGACCAGACACAAGTAGGCGACGATGTACGTGGCGAGCTAATGTAGTTAGCGGCGTGATGGTAAATCTGGCGGACGAGATGAAAGCAGACAACACCGGGAGGCGGGAAAAGCAGACAACAGCCGGGAGCGGCAATGCATGGCAACAATACATGCGCGACCAGTAGTTACCAGCAGACAACATTCTAGGTGTCGCTGTTGGTGATAATAACTTCAATGTGCGACAGCTGTCACAGGCGGCAACGGGCGCGACAATCCCCATTCCATTAGTGGGTGGCGAGGGTGATGTATGGCTTAATGGATTTAGCATGGATTTAGCAATAACCATGAATATTTAGTCCTTGATCATCTTTTACGATACAGCAATCCATAATGTTGAGTTCCCTTCAAATACCTGAATACATGCTTAACAGCAGCCCAATGTTCCACAGTGGGTTTTGCACAATATTGTGATAACTTTCCCACCACATAAGAAATGTCTGGTCTGCAGATCTGGTCTGGTGCAAATCAAACTACCAATTGCCTTTCTATACAAAGTCGAATCAAAAGGCTTGGCATTATTATCAAATACCAATTTTGCTCTAAAGGTGTACTGTGAGGCTTGCAGTTTGACATTTCAAATGTTTAAAGATTTTTTTGCTAAATATTTAGACTATGACATTTTAATTTCATTTTGTTTATGCTCAAAATTGATGCCTAGAAAATTTGACAATATTCCTAAATCTTTCGTTTTAAGATTTTGTTTTTAACCAATTCTTAGTTTCATCTAAAACATCTTCACTTGCACATGTTATGATCAGATCATCAACCCACACAACAATCATTTTTCATTTCCGTCACCTTTAGTGTATAAACATGGATCAACTTTGTTTCTACAAAAAAGCCATATTTCAAGAGAGAACTGTTTAAAGCAGAGTTCCAATTCCTACCACTTCGTTTAAGCCCATACAAAGACCTGTTCAATTTACAAACCAAGCGTCCACCTATATTACAATCAGTAGCATAACCTTGTGTTTCATCCATATAAATATCACAATCGATATTAGCATTTAGATAGGCACTTTTTACATCCATCTGATGTAGGTGCTATCATGTTGCACTGCTAAGTTTATAAGAGCTCTCACAGTTGTAAGCAACAGTTGGAGAATAAGTCTCCTCATAATCAATTCCCTGTTTCTGGCTGTAGCCCTTTGCAGCATACGTAGCTTTGTACAATAAATTATCACCATTTTCCTTTACATTGTACACCCACTTTCCCCCCACTGTCTACCGGAATCAAGCTACATTGGAAATTGGACGTTGTAGAAGCACATTGGAGTGACCAAATTGAGCTAAAGGGTTAAAAATTGAAAAAATGTTAAAGTGCCAATCTGTGATGCCCCTGTTTGGTTGTTATTGATAATGATTGACTTATTATGGGCAGCGGTACGAGTGTAGCTCCCATGGTTGTCACCACATATATGATGTTTTTATATGGGGGTCAATTTAGGGTTAGTATGGAGGTCATCTTTGGGTCATTTGAATATAATTAGAAAGCAGATCCAATCCATTTTTTTATGTAAGTGGTACAGGTAAGTGTAGCTTCCCGAGGTGTCTGTACGTATTTGATGCATGGTTCACATCACGGGGGTCTATTTGGGTTAGTATATTGGTCATCTTTCCAGATCCTTTAATTCTTATGCAAAGGAGTCTTCCACGTACTATTTTATATTTGCCTCCCTCCCCTTACAGTAATACTAGTAATTTGAATGTCCTGTAACCTGTACCAAGCAAGGACAATGATTATACACCTCGTTTATCGTTCAAATGTGTTTTGTTGATGACTTGGAGCTGAAAATCAATTCTGATTAGTTGATATTGTTTCATGTGTTTGGTTGTTTCATAATCCGCCACTTCACCATAGCAGTAGCGCGCAACGACTTCAAATACGGAGCTTGCTGTGTTGTGAGTTCACAGCCGGGCACAGCAGACTGAGTGCCGCCGGGTGTGTCACCACTGTTGAGCAGTAATGCTACTCAGTGGCGACGACTCTGGAGTAACCAACCAATCAAACAAAGAAGATAGGTCCCAAAATGTAATTAGTTATTAACGAAAACACTTGATCGTGAAGAATTAATCATAAACTAATTATATAATCCTGTTCTTTTTCTCTGCAATACATAACAAAATAGATAATAAATAGCTTATTTAATTCCAAAAAGCGTAAAAGAAAATCAAAATATTGAAGAAAAA
>JAGTTF010005797.1:0-12961 GCA_019095985.1 Streblospio benedicti
AAAAGCCATCCTGATTGCTATTGTAAATGTAAATCTCAATGTGTTTACAGTTGCAATTCACAGTGTGTTGTGCACTAGCTACTTTACATTTACACCAGATTATTGGAATCCTTGTCATACTATATCTTTGTATTATTTTGGTCTATATTTAATGTAAGATATGCAAACCATTCATAAGTATGAAATTACACGTGGTAGAACCTTTATGGATAGTTTGTTTAGATTAAGAAATAATTTGTGGTATTTATGGCAATGCAGCTGATTTACCGTGTGATTTCCCTAAAAATAGCCCAATAAAAAGGTTTTGGCATTTTCTGCAGATTTGCTGTGTTCCATGGCAGCCAATATTGTATGTATAGTATTGTAGTATCGTGTGGCATTAAACTATGAAAACCACTGTGAATCTTTACTCTGGTGACTGTGCTTGTGTTAATGTCCT
This sequence comes from Streblospio benedicti, assembly GCA_019095985.1. Taxonomy (NCBI): domain Eukaryota; kingdom Metazoa; phylum Annelida; class Polychaeta; order Spionida; family Spionidae; genus Streblospio; species Streblospio benedicti. Next base: position 440 of record JAGTTF010005797.1, read on the forward strand.
GTCATCAGTTGCGACTTGCCATTTACAATATGTTGTGTGAATCACTATCTTGGACAAAGTTTGATGAAATGTGTTGCAGGCGTTACAGGAGAAGGAGCTTGGTAATGCTGCCTACATGAAGAGAGATTTTGAGACCGCGCACAAACACTATGACAAGGCCATAGAACTGGATGGGAAAAACATTGTATACAGAACAAATAAAGCAGGTCTGTAGTCAAACATGGTCAAAATCTATGAATGCATAGGTAATGGGTTAAAACTGGAATTACTTATTTGTCTATGATGCCAGAAAACTATGAACAAAGTAGGTTACAGTTAGTCTACATGGCATGTTATGTAAGATGCAGATGCTACTGTTGCAATTACTGTAAAATCACAAAGTGGCTGAAACACATAGTCGTTGCTCAGCTTGCCCTGTTTCTGTCTTGCAGCTGTGCTGTTGGAGCAGAAAGACTATGATGCGTGTATCCGGCTGTGCAATGAAGCCGTCGCTATTGGCAGAGAGAACCAGGCAGACCCTAAGTTCATTGCCAGGTAGATATAGCTTTGTGAACTGCAAATGAGTTTGATACACAACAGCTGGGGAGAGAACTGCGTTCTTTAGTTATCACCCAGCGTGTCCAAAATAATGTATTGCTATTGTAAAACCACTTAGAGATATATATCTAAAATACTGAACACATTTTAAAATGCTTAAATTTTCTTACACTTTAAAAAATGAAGTCACATGGAGCCATTTCTTTCAATATTTCCATATATGGTTCCTGTGTTAGGTCCCTGGGCATTCTGATTATCTGTTGAATGTAGTCATTGGGATATAAAATACATCTTGTAATATCGCATTGCATTGTGTAGGATGTAGCGGTTCTTGTGAGCACAGCGTCCACACAATGTGTTTCATGTAGTGTTTAGACTAACAATATTTACAGGGCTTTTGCACGTGCAGGAAATGCGTATTTTAGAAAAGGTGACATTGAAAATGGGCTGAAATTCTATCATAAATCACTGGCTGAGCACAGAGATGAAGAAATTGCTATGACAGTCAAGAAAGTAAGTAACATATATATCATATATGATACGGGTATGGCATTTTCGTTTGAGAGGTGGTGGTGGGGTGGGGTGGGGTGTGGTGGGCGGGGTGTTGGAGAGGGTGGGATGTATCTGCACGTAATTAGTTATTAGACTTTCTTTCATCTAAATGTGTATCAAATACGTCGGTATTTGCAGCAGTAAAATACATTATACAATTTTCTTCATTCTGTTAATGTACACTTTCAGCTTGAAAGACAAGCCAAAGAAAACCCGAAGATTCCACATGTCAGTCAAGCATTACCTCAACAAGGCAAACACAAAGGTAAGAAAGCTTAGCAGGAGTTGTGTGAATTTGTGGTAATGCATTGCAAGTGTACTAGTACGTTTACTGTATTGTGTGATGCCTCTCACAAGATTGTGCTTCCAAGGCTGTATATATGGGAGTTGGACTCATGACCATGTCACAGGTTCGATTCCAGGTTGGGTCTGATGGTGGGTGTTGAGCAAACCTACCTTTAACAGGTTGCACACTGCTCAGTGGTACCTACACGTTAAATAGGGTCAGGTCAGGCGGGTGAACCCTAATGTGAGTTCTACTCTCCCTGTTCTGCCAAGCAAGCTCCTACCACCGTATTGACATAGCTGAAGAGCCAACAGCTGCACTGCTTTTTTCTGCTGGATCTGTACTAGTTTCTCCGTGAGTGTCTTAGTTTTTCTGTGAGTGTACTAGTTCCTTCCGCGAGTGTACTATTTCTTTTGCTGGACAAAAGGCATATTTTGTTTTCTTATATATCCTACAATAGGTAGGTGATGGTAACCTTTCTTCGTGAAGCTTTGCATATAATACATGAATGTGTCAGGGTAAGCCTTGGTGATTTAGAATCTATATGTCTCTTGATTTAGTCCATCTAGCTTGCAAGGCTTGGTTATGGCATTTCCTAAATTAAGGAATGATGAAAATGTGAAATCCTAGGTATTGTACAGTATTAAAGTAGAATAACGAAACTTCACTGTACTAGTTTTTCCATGAGCTGTACAAGTTTTTACGCTGGAAAATTTCCTACTGTACTAGTTTTTATGGTGGTAATAATTGTTGTTTCTTCCTCTTTTTGTAGATTAGTGGACATGGATGTACCTCAAAATGATACACTTGTTTCACAAATCCATATATGTAAGATAATCACACTATCGAATCGTCAAAAATCACGTTTCGCAGGTCCCCGCCACATGAAACAAAAATTTCAACCCCTCTTCGATTTCTGGATCCACACTGCCAATTTATCAATATAATTCATGTGCACATGACATGGCATGTACCATCTCACATGTGGTTTGAGCATGATTAAACTCATGAATATCCACAAGAACCACCGAATATGGACATTTATATATTTGGAGAAACGGACATCATGGGGAAAACAGGGTGTCACATGCTAGGGTATCTATATCAATGTCCTCTGGGGTGTTAACTTGAACCCGGGTTACAGGATTGTGTATTCCTGCTTTATATGAGGAAAATTTGTCAAATTTAATAAAAGCGCCTTTCAAGTGGTTTGCTCACAAAATTTATACATTAGGATTAAAGTTTTTTATAACAAGACATGTCACAATCAATTCTGTTATTTCATTCATAAATATAAAGATGTTAAGTGGTGTTTTTGCTGGTAAATAAAAGCTGTTGTGCAGCAGAAAAACTAGTACAGCCATCAGCAAAACTTGTACAGTACATCAGAGTCCATCGCAAAAACTTGTACAGTGAATTTTATTCTTATTATAATATCATTATGATGAGTGCATATTTCAACGTGTAAATAGATTTTTCTGGTGTATTCATCATTAATCTACAACTAGTAAAGTTATCATTGGCTTTATTATATTATTATTTATATAGGGATAATTAAACAAGCAAAAAGGAAAACATTTGTTAAGATCAGTCATCCTCACAACAGTGAGACATTAGCAACACAATTGGAATTTTCTTTTGAGGAATCACACAAATGGATTTTATCTAAATATATCTTCACATTTTCACCAAGTTTAGATCCCTATTTGACACTTAATTGAGGATTTAATATCCATAACCACAAATCCAGTGAAGGAATTAGTACACACACGGAAGGAACCGGTACACTCACAGAAATACTAAGAGACTCACGGAGAAAATAGTACAGATCCAGCAGAAAAACTAATTCCCTGCATACAGTTTGCACCACACTGATTAGCTTACCGGTATTATATGACAATCAAATGATACGGAATGAGATACAATGGTGTAATTTATAACGTTTAATAAAATATGTCCACAACTCAATATTATATGTTTCACAATTTGAATAGAATGTAATCCACAAGTGTCTGTTAAAAATGAACAGCTTTAATTGAAACTTAAACTGAATTCATAACTTTGACTAACTTAACTTTATGACTGAAAACTTTGACTGCCTTAAATGACAAAACCCACTATTTATATAGGTTCAGAGAATTACCTGGAAAAAGAACATTCTACAAAATTCTTAACTATTACATAATAATTCTCACATAATTTAGAATCATCTATACGCACCACAAAACATAGATGTACAATAACAACACATTACAGTATTGGGGAATTCCCCAGTTGCCAAATATAGAAACACTACAGTACACTAGACTAGTGCACTGGACCGTAACACAAAGGCAACTGATCAATGGATTTTGAAAAGAGTTACAATTTTTTCTCTTACAATTAGACATCTCATTTTGTGGTGGTGGGTTTCTTTCAGAAACTGATATGCTATCAGAAGCATTGAATAAGAATGATAATAAGAATAAGAATGAGTTTATTTTTTACCTTAGATTTATTTTCAAATCAATCAGTATCATAAAAATAAACCAACATTAGATAAATGAAATGCATAATATCACAAATATATGTAAAAACAAAGCAAAAACAAAACTCAATGATTATGAGATTATGTAACATATAGTAGATTGTATATTAGAAGTGACAAGATATTGTGATCTGAGTTTGAAAGGAATATGAACGTCCACCATAGCCGTCTTCCGGGGTGGACGCATCAGACGTCCGGGGTGGGCGCCCACCGTGAGGGTGGGCTCAACTGTTGGGATCTCTATGGGCACAGCGGGGCACGCCATCACTGCTCAGCGCTCGGTTGGGCAGGGCTGGGCTGGTAACAGCCTGGTTGGATGACACCAGGCTTGCCAGGACCGGGCCGGGCAGTCCTTCATTGGTTGGAGATTTGCAAGACGACACAAGGCTGGACAGGTCCGAGCTGGTCCGGGTCTCATATACAGGCCCCTCGGTCAGTTATGTCACGCCCGGACCCTCCCAAACAGAGCAGTGCTTGGCTGGGGGCGGCCTACCCCCTTGGCCATCCTCCCCGGCGGTAGAAAGGCGACCACCACCCCTGGAGGTAGCTTGCTCGCCGACACACGGGTGGATGGCCCCAAGCCAACCACTGCTTGAAGAAGGTGCTGCTCCTTGTCAGTTCATTGGGCGGGGATGGAGAATGTTGGCGGGGTGTGCTCTGCCTCATTGATAGGGGATTGGCCAAACAAAAAAATATATATACTCACTTAGTCAATTCTTCTCACGGCACGGCACAATCTTCACACAGCACCGGTTAAACACGTCACCGCCGGAATGTAGACTGCCCCAATTTGCCGCTCTAGTCTAGTTGGCAGATATGGGTCACATGAACCATCTGGAACGTTTTTTCAAATATGATTTTTTTTATCCTTAGGTGATATGGAAAAGGAATCAAGCTGTTCTCATTGCCAAATATTGTCCCATGGGGGTTATTTTCATGAAAGTTTGCCGACACACGGAGATTTCGCGATACGTCAAAATTAGGGGTAGGGAAATATAAAGCTAATTTCTGTATGTTTAAAATTAGTTTTTGTATGCAAATAGGGTATCATTGGAAAGGTATGGCTGTGTAAAATATGTTTATTCCATTATTCATGTCATCGGGTCATTATAGACATCACCAGAGGTCAAAAGGTCATGACCTAGTGGCTGAAACTAAAATCGGCCACCTTTTCTCTTACAACTCATCCTCCAACATAATGAAAAGGCCCTCACACTTATCCTTTTTAGGAAAGAAACTGTACATACATGCAGTTTTTAAAAAAGGAATGAATCATTTGGTTGCAATATTCTACTAATAATCTCACATTGAAGATACTCAAATTTGGCGAGAAAATGGCCTACAAAGAAAAAAACATGGCTAACACTAAAACCGCCACTCTTTTCTGTTACAACTCCTTATAGAACATTAAGTACTTAAATCAGGAAAATTATTGGAAAATGTCTGGTTAACTTGTCTATCATTACAATGTCAAGAATAATTGTGTGTTTAGTTTTCATCAAGATCACTGTCATCATCACTTTCTTCCATTTCTTCCTCATATTCATCGTTGTGCTCAAGTTCCTCTGCAGTTTTTTCAACTAAGTCTGTCAATGATGGTGGAAGCACAAGTGAGATGTTCTACATTCACAGTCATGGACAGGGCCGCATGAGATAAGTGAAGTTGGCATTGTTCTGGTGGAAAGATTAAAATTAACCCTGAGAGGTAATGACGAACCAGGAAGAGGCCGCAAGCCCCAAGAAATGAAATGGGTCCATGCTATTCATATCAAGCCATTTGTGGCGGCTAGTGGTGGTGTGGTGAGCGTGGTGGACTCACAAGATCTTTTCTACTCGGCTGGGTTCGCCCGTGAACGTGCTGTAACTGTGCCAGTCAAGCGACTGCCAGCCGAGTGCATGGAGAGGACCAGTGTGCAGATTTACATTGCGTGGATCGAGAGCAGGATGCACAGTCCTGTGGTCGGGTGTAAGCCCTCGTCGGCTCTAGAAGAAGAGGACAAGCATGCTTTTCATTAAGTTGCAGGATGAGTTGTAAGAGAAAAGGTGGCCGATTTTAGTTTCAGCCACTAGGTCATGACCTTTTGACCTCTGGTGATGTCTATAATGACATGATGATATACATAATTAAGTAAACATATTCTACACAGCCATACCTTTCCAATGATACCCTATTTGCATACAAAAACTAAATATAAACATACAGAAATTAGCTTTATGTTTCCCCTACCCCTAATTTTGACGTATCGTGAAATCTCCGTGAGTCGGCAAACTTTCATGAAAATAACTCCCATGGGACAATATTTGGCAATGGGAACAACTTGATTCCTTTTCCATATCACCTAAGGATTAAAAAAAATCATATTATGGCCCGACAACGGCGAACGTAATTTTTACAGCGTACGTCATGTCCACAATATAGTACATGTGATACTGAGAATTTCGGTGTTGTGAGGAGGATAAATTGTGAAAAATAATATCAATGGTTGTGTAATTGGGGAATTTATGAGTGAAGGGCTATTTCACATACAAACCCATGCATTTCGCCAGTGATGCCGGCAGGTTGTGTGCCGGTGTACGTTCGTGTGAAGGCTGGACGTTGCGCAGTTTACCCAAAACAAAACAAAAACACGTGGCTGGTGTCCAGGAATGGGCACATGACGGCATATTCAGCAGTATGCTTCGCCAGCAGCAAAGCAAGTTAAATGGAAGATGTTTCTTCAGCTATGTCACTACAGTGGTAGGAGCTTTTTTTTTGCGATGCTACCCAAAACAAACAGTGATTCTCACATGACGGAATTGAATTCACAAGCAAACTTGGGAAAATATATAAATATATAGGCTTTCCATAATGAGAGTTAGTGATTAGCGGCCTAATGTCTGCGCTAGGGTTGCAATATGCTTGATGATGGAAGGTGGGAAAGATATAGCGTGAAAAGGATGCCAATGACCTGGTGCATATGTGAAGTCGCTGGAGCATGACAAACTGTGAATTGCAAATTAAGTGCATTTACATTTACAAGATTCTTGTGCTTTCAGGAGGCCCACACGAGAGTTCAGGCATTCCCCCACAGTATCAGGTAATAGTGGTTTACTACAAAGGGATTAGGGATTAGGGAACCAGGATGGGGATGTTGATAAATTTTTATAGTGATCTATATCTACTTCTTTAAACAAAGTAGAGTCAAACACGCAACCCCCCACATGGCATTGGCGCCTCATGACACAAACCCTGATGAACTCTGGGCTCGTTTAGTCCCTTGGCACACTTCTCGTGTTACTGATGTACTATGTACAGCCCCATGCTGTGGCAAGCCATAGCAGTGCCTGGTGTCCGACATCAGGGTTTCACAAAGGGCCCCTAACGAGGGGACTTCACACCGGTTCTGATTCGGGTGTCCCCATCACGCTGCCAAACGGGACCAGGTCCACGGTGAAAGAGGGTCACATCGGTTAAACCTCATCAGATAATATTAAAGATTGCTTAGTCCTATCAGGAATAGTTTGTCAGGCTTAAGTACTATCCGGCTAGCATCTAAAAGTTAACTGAGCCTCAATGGCTATTCTCAGTACGGAATTGTACAGATTTCGTAATAGAACCTTATAATGTAACAAAGGGGAATATATACATACTCCATCATAACTTTCAGAAAGGGAACATATGTACTCAGAGATTGTTGCAATACTCACGCACTGGAGACCTAACTTCACGGAAATAATTTTTTGTTACAATAGCATATACAAAGTCAGTGAACATGCTTTGGAATACCTGGTAAAGGTATTGGAGAATCGTGGAATCGAACTCAACCTTCCCAACCATGATTCAGTCACATGTCATAGTGACTGCAGACTACTACACCAATTCCCTAGGACGACTGAGACAAGTTGAACTTGCCTATATGCTTTCAGACACACATGTCTGACACCTGACGCTATATTTAGCCTTAGCCTTGATCAACTGTTGTTCTGACATGCACCCACTGTGCCACGTTGTATCAATGCAAGATGCATTGGCTCGTTCCCACTCACTTTTGTTACAATATACAACAAACATACTGTAACAAAACCCATAGTTCTTTTAGGGTCTTCAGTGCGCAGGCTGCTTGACGGCACAGTATAAAGTAGGTTAAGATAAGTTATTCTAGAGAAGGAAGATCTCCCCATTCAACCATCTTTGAGGATGTTTGTTTACTATGACCACTTATAGGATTAGGGACTCAGCTGACTACCACCAGTACTGAGACGCCATTAGGGCTTTAGCTTCTGACTAGGCTGTTTAGCATAGGTAGGGGCCGACAACCTATAGGCTGCCCCATTCAGCCATCTTTGAGGCCAGGTGGCTACCTCACCACCCTGCTCACTGGTGGACCTTTGACCCGCCCCCCATTCAGCAGGAAGCCATCTTGCATGAGGGACACAAAGTCCTCCTGGTGGCTTTCGTGAGGCCATGGTCTGCACACCAGGGCAAGTTGGAGCCAGGAGGCTGTGCTCACGCCCTCAGGAACGAAAACAAGGAGGAGAACGGCTCAACCCGTCCTGTCGGCCGGGTGAACACGGCAGGGCCTGTAGGATCAGCTTTGTTCTGGCCATGTTGTGTTTTGTAAGATTCTGAAATTCTATTTTACAGGGCCCCTGATATGATACTGAAAATGAAGTTGGTTCATCTAATAAAAGAAATATCTGGCCCTCCCAAATCATCGCTTGATGCCCTACCAAATGCTGTAGAATCATCTGAAACCCCAGTAGATGCTGAAGGACAGTCCCGTGATGTAAATGCCTCATCTGAAGCACCAAGAGATACTGTGGATACAGTAATTGGCACTCTGCAGGCATCCCCTGAAGCTGTGTCACATGCTGTGAAATCACATGACTCACCAGCAGACACTGAAGAACAGTCAAATCCTGAAGATCCGAATCCTACAGCACAACCCGATCCTGCAATTTTATCCCACAATGTACCAGCAGACACAGTCAATACATCTCTTGGAGAACTATCAGTTGATCAGAAAAACATAAATCATAAAGCATATGTTGGAACATCATCAACTGAAGCAAAGTTAGAAGGTGGACAATCATCGACCAAAGAACCATCTTTGATTATATTTATTGAGCCTCCACTGATTCCCATCATAAAGTGGACATTTACTGAAACCCAAGAACATATGAACAATGAGAACAGGCACATTGACTCTCTTCCCTCTAGCCAGGTCCTGGGAGAGGTCATGAACAATGAGAAGTCTGGAGAAAGTGGAGCAAATGATGGACCAATAGACCATATTCACACGGTATGATAGCTGCCTTCTGTAATACTGACAAGTAAATTATCACAAGTGCTGAATATAAAATCCATTATGATGTATATTGTTCTAAGCTCACCGCTCGAAAGGTTTATTTTTGATTTTAGTAATTTAAATATATATTGAAAAATTCTCCAAAACTATACATGAGCCACATAATCATATTTTATATATTTGTTCTTATTTCATTTTTCAATAATTGCAATGGTTCGTTCGGTGCCTTCTTATAATAACATTACTTCAATCTAAAGTTATGGCTACGTCCATATCAAGGCAAGAATGGGAGATGATATACAATACAATGGGTGGTGAAATACAACTGGTGACTGCAGAGTATAAAGTAGGTTAAGATAAGTTGCACTGGAGTAGGAATTAAGATCTCCCATGTTACACACACGTAAGGTTGTTTGGTTTACTATGGCCACTTATAGGATTAGGGACTCAGTACACTACCACCAGTACTGAGAAGCAACCAACTGATTGGAGAAGCAGAAATAACCTGGTTTGAAAGTCATTCTTTGAGAAGCATCTTCACTAGAGACCAGGAGTGAAATTCTGGAATCGTGGACTTAGGAAAGTTACCAACTTGAAACATGGCATTTCCAAACCAAAGAAAGTTCTTTACTTCACAATTATGAGCTCATATTTTGTAACTTTTTCTATTTGGTAATTTTTGATAACTTTTTAACCTTTTGTCTATGTTGCTATTTACATATTATGTGTTGGTATTGATACTTGTTATAATCTACATGTTACTGTACAATACTTCCCATTTTGAGTTTCACTAATAGTGATTAGTAAGCTTTGCCCCTTACCTACTAACTTAATACTATAATCGCCAACACAAAGCTGGTAACAGAGACATCAAAATGACTAAAAGTGTTGTTAAGATATCTGTAATATTTTTATAATTTACAGCACATGACAGTTGAATGATCTGTTAATACATAAACCAGCAAGTATTTGTGTTTCAGACAGAACATCGTGACATGCAACATCATTGATGGGACTAGCAGCCGGCTCTGGCGTGATGCCGAAACTTAAAAAATGGAGATTCATATCAAATTTTGTCATCGCTGTGGGTCTTTGTCATCGTCGTTGTTGTTGTTGTTGTCGTCCTCATGTGGGATTGAACCCACCACCTCTTTGTTGAGATGATAACTGATAGTATGTAGGCTGTTGTTTTCATAGACAATAGTTCATCCGTGTAACCTTTAACAGCTCTCTGCTGCGTGATGTTCATTTGGTCTCACAACCTTGAGATCATGAAGGTTTGAGTCCCGCCAGGACCACTTGATATAGTAAAAATAAAGCTTAGGGTTGTAGGACGTGTCTTCAGCTATATCATTGGTAGAAATATGCTTCGTAAAAAGATGTGTGAGAGAGGGAGAAGTTTGAAAAGAGGAATCACAGAAGAGTAGCACTAAGTGTATATTACGCATTCTTCAGATTCATTTCTGTTTTGATGATTATATCTACATCCCGTGCTAATTTGCTGTGATATGGGATAGTTCCCCAAAAATGTCTCCTTGATTTATGGTATCTGTAATTAATCACCTCTAAATCTCTTCTGGCATCACTTATTTTGACTTTCTTAATGCTTTTTTGACTTGTCTTGTGTCTCTTGTAATATACACTTAGCTACTCTTCTGTGATAACATATCTTAACATGTATTTTATTCCTAAATTTACTTGTCTCTATAAGCCACCATACACCATATCTGTATTTGTGCAAGTACTTGCAGAATATGTACCATTCCAGTTTACCTGTGAATTATTAAGTAGATGATGCATACTGTTTTGACTTACCATTGTAGAGTACTGTTAAGACAAAGATATTGATAAAATGTACCAATTAATGATTTAACTAGATCAAAAGTGTTCAAAGAACACTTGTCGCTAAACAGTTGATTATGGGCAAAAGAAATATACTGAAATGATGTTATGCTTTACAATCAATTCATATGAGGGAAAATCAGATATGAACATAGATATAAAAGATTCGATGTTGCAATACAATAGTAAAAGATACTAATCAATATCAGTTTCAAACCCAATAATCAATATTTGCTGCTTTATTTGGAATATTTTTCTTGGTGCTTAAATTGCATTGAATATCTATAAGTTATCATGAATGGGTTTTAGAAACCCACAGTTTGTTGGCAAATTGCCCAAAATCGACCATTCAGTGTCATCTCAAACCTTAAGTAGATCATGTAAATTTGAACTCCGAATCATCGGTACGCCCGTTAAGTCCAGAGACATACAAACATAGTTAGTTACAATAGTTGATATAGACAACGGAAACGAACCAAATGATATAGCAGCTGAGCTGATATATTGTTGTGGTATTAATGTCAATATTATATATATGTAGTATTTATGTTTTTATCTTAATTTGGTAATTATTGTTTCTATGTATGGATGTTTCAGAATCTTCTCATGTTGTTTAACTTTGAAGTTTTCTAAAATGTTTTTGAATACTCTAGAAGACATTAGGGGTTTCTGTAGTGTATCATTCTTTGAGATAATTCTGAATCATTCGTAAATCATATATAAATAGCTGGGGTTGTCATTCTAGGGTTAGTTTTGGGGTATTATAGTTTTTTGGGAACAGATAGTTTTTTGGAGTTCAGATAGTTTTAGTTTAGATTTTCTAATAGTCATTTGAACACCTTACTGGATTATATTTTATAGAAAATAACAAACACTTCTACATCATTTCCTGGATTATACTTTCATACAAAATAATAAACTTTTTTTATTACACCATTGATTGACTTTGATTTGTTGGATGTTTCATTTTGTGACAATACTACATTATTATTATAAAAAGTCCTTATCAAAAAATTTTTAAAAAATTTAAAAACCACAACATATAAATCAAAATAAGTTTTCCCCAAAAATTTTTAAACATACCAAAGGGATTTACCCTTTTAAAAAATTTGTTTTTTTTTATTTTTTATTTAATTTATTTTTACAATTTATTCACAAATGGGGGGGTGGGGTCAACACTCTTTCCTGTTTGGGGAAAACTAGCAGGATACTCACATCCAGGCTGGGGTTTATACTTCACCCGAAAAAACCCAATCCAATTCGCACGTGGGGCGGAGAACCCAGCTTTTCCCTTGGTTAAAGGGCCGGGGGGTAAACCAAAAACAAGGCCCCAAGGGAAAAATGCCAGTGGCCTTTTTTATCCAGGGGAGCAGAAGGGGAGGGAGGGATGGGGCAAAGGGGGTTTTTTTATTTTTATACTAAAAAAAACCAAAAAAATTTTCCCAAATAAATGATTTTTAAAAAAAAAAATTTAATATAAAATATATCAC
>JAGTTF010005797.1:13061-23351 GCA_019095985.1 Streblospio benedicti
ACACACGCAGCAGTGAGCTTTTCTTGGTGGGTAGCATTTTCCTGAAACCAGCAATCAGTGTAGAAGATAATGACATAGACCTCTGCGATTGAATACAGGTTTTACTTAGTCTTTGAGTACATGTAATAGCATGTGAAATTAAGAAAGTAATTTGTGTAGATTCAACTTTACGAATGCATCTAACATGTCCACTATTTAACATTAAGTCAATCAAGATTTGTTAGAGTCAGTTCAATGGCATAATTGCTTAAAATTTCTTTTTTTCAAACATATAAAAGACAAATATATCAGGACTAAAGAATAATGAATTGCATGCTTTTGTACACGGGCTACATAGAACGTTCACATGATTTAATAATCATATACACAATTGTAAAACCTTTAATATATGTGGAGAAACTATGGTCGCAGCTGCTAAAGACTGCTAAAAAGGCAATTCCTTTATTTATCCCTCCTGAATATACATTTTTGATATTTTGGTGGCCATTTTAAATTCTCTATGTGTTTTTCTTTGCATATATTCAAAAATATGTTCAAAGGTAAAATTAAAATGCAAAGTCTATTTATATGACACTTTTCCGACTTTTTGGTCCAAAAGGGAGAATTAACATGAGGCATGAGTATACTAAATAACAAGGACGGTATATCCCTAAGAAGTCATGATTACGCCATGCGTAATTTCTTTACCTTAACCTTTTTTAATGCTTTCATGTCTACAGTATTCATTACCCAAGACAATCGTAAAATAAGGTAAATGTTGTTGTTTTCCTACAGTGTAATACTGTAGCATTCTGATTCTGTGCACGTCAAAGAAATACGTTGCTGCAGTGTCAAATACGTCATGCTTATAAAATGTTTCGCGTCATTTGTGTGTTTAGAAGTGACTGGTATTTGATTACTGTAAAACTAGAAATATTTGTGCACATTTTCAGTTGAAGAATTTTCTATTTATTGCAAACCCACACAATTAGATGGTCAGCAAGTTTATTACATTTGTATCTTTTCATATAACAAACCAATGTCAAGCGCAGGTTTTGCCGATGTTCATGCTGTCATGGTGATCGGCCAACCACTGGGCAACCAAGGCTACATTATTTTCTTGGCACGCCTGTGTCAAACATTTTTTCTGATGCTGTCTGCAGTCTAAAGTATAATTCTGCATCCAAAAACACCTGTGTTATTTTCACCACCACCCATTTCTTGCCTTGATATGGACATTCTGCATCCATAAACTTTAGATTGAAGTAATATTATTAATTCTTGGAGATTTAACTAATAGATGGAAGAAGACACCGAACCAACCATTACAATTATTGTAAAATGAAATAAGAACAAATATATAAAATATGATTATGTATAGTTTTGGAGAATGTTTCAATATATATTTAAATTACTAAAATCAAAAATAATCTTTTTGAGTGGTGAGCTAAGAACAATATACATCATAAGGGATTTTATATTCAGCACTTATTATAAAAATACTTGTCAGTATTACAGAAGGCAGCTATCATACCGTGTGAATTTGGTCTATTGGTCCATCATTTGCTCCACTTTCTCCAGACTTCACGTTCTTCATGACGTCTCCCAGGACCTGGCTAGAGGGAAGAGAGTCTATGTGCCTGTTCTCATTGTTTATATGTTCTTGGGTTTCAGTAAATGTCCACTTTATGATGGGAATCAGTGGAGGCTCAATAAATATAATCAAAGATGGTTCTTTGGTCGATGATTGTCCACCTTCTAACTTTGCTTCAGTTGATGATGTTCCAACATATGCTTTATGATTTATGTTTTTCTGATCAACTGATAGTTCTCCAAGAGATGTATTGACTGTGTCTGCTGGTACATTGTGGGATAAAATTGCAGGATCGGGTTGTGCTGTAGGATTCGGATCTTCAGGATTTGACTGTTCTTCAGTGTCTGCTGGTGAGTCATGTGATTTCACAGCATGTGACACAGCTTCAGGGGATGCCTGCAGAGTGCCAATTACTGTATCCACAGTATCTCTTGGTGCTTCAGATGAGGCATTTACATCACGGGACTGTCCTTCAGCATCTACTGGGGTTTCAGATGATTCTACAGCATTTGGTTGGGCATCAAGCGATGATTTGGGAGGGCCAGATATTTCTTTATTAGATGAACCAACTTCATTTTTCAGTATCATATCAGGGCCCTGTAAAATAGAATTTCAGAATCTTACAAAACACAACATGTATTGTGAACAAAGCTGATCCTACAGGCCCTGCCGTGTTCACCCGGCCGACAGGACAGGTTGAGTGGCACGGCTCATTCGCCCGCGCGTGAGCGCAGCCTCCTGGCTATGAATCCCCTGAGCCGTTCTCCTCCTTATTTTGTTCCTGAGACAATTACGTACACCTCACACCCGGGCTCAAAGCGCCACTTGCTGTGTGTGTGGTGTGCAGACCATGGCCTCACGAAAGGCCTCCCGCGGGAGGACTTTGCACCAGTGCTGATATGCATGGCAGCTCCTGCTTGGCACGTTACGCGGGTCACAAGGTCCACACAGAGAGTGAGCAGACGTGGGTGAGGTAGCCACTGGCTAGTCCTCAAAGATGGCTGAATGGGGGGCCTATCCTCCTCAGGAGAATAGGTTGTCGGCCCTACCTATGCTGTCAGAAGCAGCCTAGTCAGAAGCTAAAGCCCTAATGGCGTCTCAGTACTGGTGGTAGTATACTGAGTCCCTAATCCTATAAGTGGTCATAGTAAACAAAACAACCTTACAACGAGGGCGTAACATGGGAGATCTTAATTCCTACTCTAGTACAACTTATCTTAACCTACTTTATACTCTGCAGTCACCAGTGTGACTGCGCACTGGAAACCCTAAGAGAACTATGGGTTTTGTTACAGTATGTTTGTTGTATATTGTAACAAAAGTGAAGTGGGAACAAGCACAATGCATCCTGCATTGATACAACGTACTCGGCGCAAGGTTAGTGGGTGCATGTCAGAACAACAGTTGATCAAGGCTAAGGCTAAATATAGCGTCAGGTGTCAGACATGTGTGTCTGAAAGCATATAGGCAAGTTACGAAGCTTGTCTCAGTCGTCTAGGGGAATTGGTGTAGTGGTCTGCACATTCAACTATGACATATGACCGGTCTGAATCATGGTTGGAAAGTTGTGAGTTCGATTCCACGATTCTCCAATACCTTTACCAGGTATTCCAAAGATGTATCTCACTGACTTTCGTTTCAATATGCTTATTGTAACAAAAATTATTTCCGTGAAGTTAGGTCTCCAGTGCGTGAGTATTGCAACAATCTCTGAGTACATATGTTCCCTTTCTGAAAGCTATGATGGAGTATGTATATATTCCCCTTTGTTACATTATAAGGTTCTATTACGAACTCTGTACAATTCCGAACTGAGAATAGCCATTGAGGCTCAGTTAACTTTTAGATGCTAGCCGGATAGTACTTAAGCCTGACAAACTATTCCTGATAGGACTAAGCAATCTTTAATATTATCTGATGAGGTTTAACCGATGTGACCCTCTTTCACCGTGGACCTGGTCCCGTTTGGCAGCGTGATGGGGACACCCGAATCAGAACCGGTGTGAAGTCCCCTCGTTAGGGGCCCTTTGTGAAACCCTGATGTCGGACACCAGGCACTGCTATGGCTTGCCATCAGGGGGCTGCCAAGTACACGAGTAACACGAGAAGTGTGCCAAGGGACTAAACGAGCCCAGAGTTCATCAGGGTTTGTGTCATGAGGCGCCAATGCCATGTGGGGGGTTGCGTGTTTGACTCTACTTTGTTTAAAGAAGTAGATATAGATCACTATAAAAATTTATCAACATCCCCATCCTGGTTCCCTAATCCCTAATCCCTTTGTAGTAAACCACTATTACCTGATACTGTGGGGGAATGCCTGAACTCTTGTGTGGGCCTCCTGAAAGGACAAAAATCTTGTAAATGTAAATGCACTTATTTACAATCGCAATTCACTGTTTGTCATGCTTCAGGGACTTTACATATGCACCAGGTCATTGGCATCCTTTTCACGCTATATCTTTCCCACCTTCCATCGAGCATATTGCAACCCTAGCGCAGACACGCTAATCACTAACATTAGGTATAGGCCTATATATTTATATATTTCCCAAGTTTGCTTGTGAATTCAATTCCACTCTCACTGTTATGAAAAGCAAGCTCCTACCACTGTAGTGACATAGCTGAAGAAACATCTTCCATTTAACTTGCTTTGCTGCTGGCGAAGCATACTGCTGAATATGCCGTCATGTGCCCATTCCTGGACACCAGCCACGTGTTTTTGTTTTTAGTAAACTGCGCAACGTCGAGCCTTCACACGAACGTACACCGGCACACAACCTGCCGGCATCACTGGCGAAATGCATGGGTTAGTATGTGATATCTGTGACACACCCCTAAATCCTGCTTTCTGATTGGCTTAGAGCCAAATCAGCCAGTCACCTATTTCTCCATAGTCGACTGGGCAATAGTGCCCTGTCTGCAAGCAGAAAAGGCCGCCATTTTGAAACCCTCGATTAAAAATAAAAATCGACTATATTTACAATATTACAGAGATTTGAACACTCAATTATGACTAAAAGGTAATAAATAATGTAAACTCAATAGAATTGCAACTTTATTACAAGTTTGCATTGTGACTTTGGAAAATCCCGCCCATTTATAGCACAACCTGCAGAACGAGACGAGTGTTTAGACTAGTAGACTAGCAGACCGCCGAAGTCCGAAATATTAATCACATTTCAATCACTTTTGAGATTATTTAGCGATACATTGTTCGTAAAAATGGTGCTACATATTCAAAATAAGATAAACCTTGTGTCGGATAGTTGTTTCAATCAGAACGGTGTTTAAGCAAGTGTAAAAAATCGAATGTGTGCCGACCAGTCAGCGGCAGGATTTTAGACTTTTGCTTTGTGCACTGAACCTGATTAATTTTGGCTATATTCGTGAGAGTTTTCATCAAATATTAAGTGTTAATGAGGGTTTATCGTGTTATAATGAATATATATCATGATGTTTGTGATGAAAACTATACAATGCATGCCCTCATGTAGACAATATTATTGGGCAATATTCACTACATTGGTGACCTCCAAACCATGACATATTTCTTCAATATTGTCCCATGGGAGTTATTTTCATGAAAGTTTGCCGACTCACGGAGATTTCACGATACGTCAAAATTAGGGGTAGGGGAAACATAAAGCTAATTTCTGTATGTTTATATTTAGTTTTTGTATGCAAATAGGGTATCATTGAAAAGGTATGGCTGTGTAGAATATGTTTATTTAATTATGTATATCATCATGTCATTATAGACATCACCAGAGGTCAAAAGGTCATGACCTATTGGCTGAAACTAAAATCGGCCACCTTTTCTCTTACAACTCATCCTGCAACTTAATGAAAAGCATGCTTGTCCTCTGCTTCTAGAGCCGCCGAGGGCTCACACCCGACCACAGGACTGTGCATCCTGCTCTCGATCCACGCAATGTAAATCTGCACACTGGTCCTCTCCATGCACTCGGCTGGCAGTCGCTGACTGGCACAGTTACAGCACGCTCACGGGCGACCCCAGCCGAGTAGAAAAAGATCTTGTGAGTCCACCACGTTCACCACACCACCACTAGCCGCCACAAATGGCTTGATATGAATAGCGTGGACCCATTTCATTTCTTGGGGCTTGCGACCTCTTCCTGGTTCGTCATTACCTCTCAGGGCTAATTTTAATCTGACCACCAGAACAATGCCAAGTTCAATTATCTCATGCGGCCCTGTCAATGGCTGTGAATGTAGAACATCTCACTTGTGCTTCCACCATCATTGACAGACTTAGTTGAAAAACTGCCGAGGAACTTGGGCACAACGATGAATATGAGGAAGAAATGGAAGAAAGTGATGATGACAGTGATCTTGATGAAAACTAAACACACAATTATTCTTGACATTGTAATGATAGACAAGTTAACCAGACATTTTCCAATAATTTTCCCTGATTTCAAATAAGTACTTAATGTTCTATAAGGAGTTGTAACAGAAAAAAAGTGGCGGTTTTAGTGTTAGCCATGTTTTTTTTTCTTTGTAACGAAACCAGTTCTTCATTAGGTCTCCAGTGCGTGAGGTTGCAGCAACCTTGCAGAGTATAAAGTAGGTTATGTAAGTTGCACTGGACTAGGTAATATTATCCCCTTTGTTACACACACCTTGTTGTTGTTCCTTCTTAAGCCCACTGTAGGATTAGGGACTCAGTACACTATAGTACTGAGATTCAGCCATTAGGGCTCAGTTTCCTTGTAGACGCTAGTCGGATAGCATGTAGGGCTGGTAACCTATTCCTTCGGGGATAGGCCCTCTTTACTTATCTGATGGGGCTAGCCGGTGGCGACCCCCCTCCTCACAGCGCCTGGGACCGCGTGGCTTCGTAAAGGGGACGCCCTGATCGTTGCGTGTCAGCACCGGTGCGAAGTCCCCTCCGTGTAGGGGCCTGTCGTGAAACCCGGCTTGTTAGTCACCAGGCACTCGCCCAGTACGCTGGACGGTGGCCTGTACGTGGGGTACCAGTTAACACAACGAGGAGTAGTAAGGGAACCAACATCGTCCAGGAGTCAGCCGTCCATCGCGCGTCCTAGCTTCGGGCTAGTGGCGTTGCGAATCAGCACAGAGCGCGCCCAGTCACCATATCTGGTCATGCTGGGTCCGCGACCGACTCCACTTTGTTTACAGTTTGGTGCCGTGACCAGGATCTCGCGACGGTACACGCCTACGGGCCAGTCACCATGTCCGACCCACAACGTCCGGAGGGGTGGTTCGCGGGAATCGCGAACACCTTCTCCGCCGTGAAGCTAGCCTGGAGTGGTTGCAGAGGCAGTGCTGCCCAGTCGTCGACCGAGAAGAAAGAAGAGATAGGGTCGCGAACGGCGGCGCCTAATCCACCACGAGGCGATCCTCGCAAAACCCCGCCACACTTTATGTCGGAAGGGGAGCGAGAGGTCGCGTACCACGCCAAACAGAAGCGGGTGAAGAAATCCCGTGAATCAACGAGTGAGAATGAGTTCTCACCACCTTTGACATGCAGTCGCAATGTCCTGACCTTAACGTGGGGTAGCGTGACGGGCGGAGTGCAGGCAGGCTTACCAGCCCGCACTGCTCCTCCACCGCGCCTACAGCCATAGGCCGGGGCATTGATCTCAACGGCTCCAGAAGACCCCGTGCTGACATAGCCTTATGCGGGGAAGAAGTCTCTGCAAGGCGTGCCCATGGTACAGAACAAGCAGGACCTGCCGCCGTCCCCAGAAGGGAGACGACGACGAGGCCCCTGAGAAACAACCAGGAGTGGATCTTCACTTAGGTGGGGAGACCGCTAGCTAGCAAAGCGAGGGAGCGGAGGAGGAAGATGTGTTTGGAGACGAGGCGCCGGCAGGCGAAGGCCAGCGATGCACGGACGCGGACAGCCACCCGGACCCGGACTTGCGAAGGTCGGGGGTTTTGGGGAGCTCCACCACTTCCAACGCAAGAGGACGAAAGGTGGCGCCAGCCAAGAAGTGGCAGGGCGACATGTCTGGGTCGGGAAAAAGAACCCAGGGCGCATAGGAGACGACGAGAAAGGGGCGCAAAAGAGGCGTAACCCCTTCGGGCGAAGTACAAGGACAATGATAAGGTAGCTTCGAAGGAAGCGATCTCCCTCACGATCGCGAAAGCAACAGGAGGGAATTCCAGCTATGCCAGGCGTGAGCGCACACGACCTGGGCGCAACCACATCAATGGGGAAGTCGTGGGCAAAGCATGGACGGCCGTGTGAGAAGTATCGGGCCGCCAGGTTCGGGGCGGGAACGCGACCTGGGCGCGACCACGTCCGTCAGGAAGTCGTATGAAGCATTTATAGCCGTGTGAGAAGTGTCGGGGCGCCAGGTCATCGGAACGCGATGTAAGGCTGGTCGCGACCACGCCCATCAGGAAACCGTGGGGGAACAGCGGTTAACCTTCAACTGTGAGAGGTGACAGTCGCATGTAAGGCTTGCAGACGGATGCGGACAGGCGGCTTATACGACGAAAAAGGTCGTCAAGTCGCCGGGAAGCGAGAGGGCTCTCCCAAACCTATCTACAACCTCGGGAAGCAGTGACAGCCATGGGCGGGGTATCAGCCGCGAATGGGGGGGTCGCAGGTGCGAGTCAATCGGGCTATACTCACACAGGGAGCTGTCACATCATCAGGCGGGCGAAGGAGCTCTCCACAAGTCAATTACGACTTTGGGGAGTGTCCACTACACCAGGCTCGTGGTAACGCGACCTGGTTGGGACCACGTGCGTGAGGGAAGCCTACGATGACTCGGAAGCAGCCGCAAGGTGTCTGAAAGGGCACCGCGAGCTACCACGCATCGCGACACTACATACGAGACCAGATACAAGCAGACGACAATATACACGCGCGAGCTATCGCAGTTGGCGACGTGGCAGCAAATGCGACTTCAATCCAAGCGAGAGCAGGAGCAGACGACAAGGTGCGACTACCCCATTCCACTGCAAGAGTGGCGAGGGCGGGGATTGCTCGACCCCCCATTCCATTGCCGGATGCGGGACAGGGATGTGGAAGTTAATGACTTCATGCATTGATCAGCATAGCATTAGAAGAAACTCATCATTTCGACTAGAAGAGATTCAGGTGGTCCTAGGGATAGTGCTAATAGTGCTGTTTCTGGGGGAGACCTGTGATTACCTCCCAGGGCAACGCAGTGGGTGGCCGCTGCACGGGATCAGCAAACTGGACACGCCTGTTTCTTGGCCTGTTTGAGACCAAGCAGCGTTCCAGAGGCCCCTACACCACAATGGCAACGAGATCCGGGGAAGCAATGGTGCGACACAATGGCGTCGCCATTGTTTCAGACTGAGACATCCAATGTGCCGAGCTCTGGCGAAGAGTGACAAGCTGATGATCGAGTGGGAGCTGGCGTTGACCCCAGTATGGGAGTCTATGCAACGTCATGGTGAGATTTAAATGATTGCAGTGAAGCAGAGGCGACGTGGCAACAGCGGGCCAAGCTTTAGCGACGCCGCGTGTCAAGCCGCCCAGCAAATTGGGAAGAAGGGAGCGGCCGGGCAAACCGCCGCCCAGCCACATCATGGGGAACTCGGACCCTGAAATCCGAGCCACCAAGCAAGCGGGATGCAGTGGCACTCCCACCACCCCTGGCTTTGATCCACGGCAGCGGGATGCCGGGGTGAATTTTTTATTCGGGCGCCCAGTGCATGGGCGTGCCGTGTTCGGGTTCGGGAGGTGTAGGGGGTCGCCAGTAAAAGGCGACCACGCCGCCTATGAGAGGCGTCACAGGACCCGGGGGTCAGCGTCCGGTTTTGCCTCGGCCTAGGCATTCGAGGAGGATGTGTTCGTCACGAGTTCGGTCTAGTGGCTTCGCCGCGACCGGATTCTCGACCGGGCTTATTTCACACCTGGGAGGGACGGGCAGGATGAAGGAGCAGCAAGCCGGACGAGAGTCTTGGCGCGACCACATCGATGCCATTTCTGAGTGCAGTCGAGGGAACGTACAAGATTGTTGCACTAATTTAGTAGCGACTGGACGACGGTTTGGTAGCACGTGCGGAAACAGCCAGACGCAGAGACAAAAGCCGCTTTCGGGGGGCCGTGGTGGTCACGTCGGAAAGGGGCGAGGAGATGGGGTGGAGTCGCGAACACCCTTCGAGGGACCGTGGACAGAAGCTGTCATCCCATGGCTCGAGTAACGTCGATCCAACATCAACAGTGCACTCTAGCAGTGGACGAGGGCGACTGTCGCACCTCTTTGCCAGACGGGCTGCGCGATTTGTTGCGTGAGCTGCGTCGGGGAGAGGCGAATCAGTGTCTGCCAACAAGAGAAGACATCGCGCAAGTGTGCGCAAAGCCGAACTCATGTGTAGGTGTCGCGTGGATCCTGCAAGGGCCACGCTCGCGACATACCTAGGCACGGGTACCACCTTCAGCCTACTTTCGGATGCTGTGTATTCAAGATTACAGGAGCAGCTGCCGCCGCTACAACCAACGAACCTCATGCTCACAGGGGCTGGGGAGAGTCGCTCAACGTGGAAGGGGCAGTGCCAAGTCGACCTGTTATTGGCAGGGCGACGTATCAACAGACAGTGTATGTCGGGCGGCTAGAAGGTCTCGACCTTCTGCTCGGCGAGACTTCCTCGCTACATATGAAGTTGAATTGGATTGCGGGGCACGGACAGTGCGAATTGGGCCGACTCTGTGATACCGCTCGGAAGGACACTGAAGGTGGAGAGCA
>JAGTTF010005798.1:0-10636 GCA_019095985.1 Streblospio benedicti
GTCAAAATTTTTTTGGGAATATTTTTTGTTCACGATTTTTTTCATCAAGTCTTTTAACCATTGAACGAGTTCTATTGTATGCAATTCTGTAATTGAATTGTAAATCTGGATGGTCTATTTTCCATGGGAAAGAAGCTATGTATTTACCATTACTTTGTGTCAAGCAACTGGTTTTATATGATGCTAAAAATTCTGATTTTGGAGAACATTCATCTTCATTTTTTATTCCTAAAGTTTCTAGATCCCAAAATGTTTTTGCAACATTTTCTTCAAATCCATGATTCGTTAAACAATTCAAAATTGTCACAAGAGCAGGTGTAGCGACTGTTTGACTATTAATTGCAGGGGTTGGACCTGAGAGTAAATAACCAAATTTAGGTGAGACTGCGACTGGTGCAACATTCACTATTGCTTAGTCGACTATGGAGAAATAGGTGACCGGCTGATTTGGCTCTAAGCCAATCACAATGCAGGATTTAGGGGTGTGTCACAGATAGAGTGTTATAATGACCAATAATAATCAGAACCAATTAAAACCTCAATGTCCATGTATTCTGTGAGAGGGTTTTCAGCTAGTTGATTCTTAAAGCATTTGATATGAGGCATTTCATCAATTTTATCAAAGCCTTGAGTTTTGATTGCAGTTGCAATTTTGTCAATTATGAGGACTTTAATGGCAATCTCTTGACCCTTAACAGTTTCCAGTTTTAGTGTAGTCTTTTCAAGTTTCCTAACATAGTCAAAGTTTTCACAAATGCAGAAAGATTTATTATTTCACTTGATTCTGTAATCAAATTCAACTTTTTGGCACATGCGGTAGTGATAAACGATTTCATGGCGCCTTCATCCAAAATTACATTGACTTTGACTTTGAGATTATTCGATGTGTTCTTAGCATTTACTGAAGCAGTTTTGAGAAGAGCAGGTCCTGGAGTATTTGTGAGCATTCCATGTACAGTATTATCAGGAGCATTTGCAGAGGGTTCTTTAACTTTGTTGTCGGGTGACTTGTTTGATTTACTTGGATTACATATAGCTGTATGATGTTTTCTACTACACTTTCTACACCTATTTAGTGATTTACAGTCTTTTGACAAATGATTACCAAAACAGTTAAAACATCGTCTCTTTTGTTTAATAATTTGAAAGCGCTCGTCTATATTTGTCACAATATTACAGGAAGCTGATGGATGATCATTGGTTGCGACCCCAAGGTTGTGAGACCAGAATGATACCATCATCCCAAGCAGCGGGATGCTTGCGATGATGGTATCATTCTGGTGTCACAACCTTGGAGTCGATATAGTAAAATGGAAGATGTTTTTTTTCAGCTATATCAATACAGTGGTATGAGCTTGCTTGGCAGAACAGTGAGAGTAGAATTGGATTCACAAGCAAACTTGGGAACAATATATACAGTTATTCATATCTCTAACTTCGGTTTTCAGTAATTTATTACTAAGCCTTATTTGAAAGTTCAAAGTCATGTTGAATATCCAGTATTAAGAAACTTAACATGCCTTGATGTTTTTATAGTAACTGTCCCCTCAAATCTTGCAGCTGGACTCTGACCTCATAACCCAGCAGTTAGTCAGCTTGGCCAGTGCGTGCGTGTCCAACGACCTTGAGTTCATAGTGAAGTGGCTGGCTGACCACGATGGACAGACCGTGGACTTGGACTGGCGGGAGCTGGTCAAATTGGCACAGGACTGTGGGGCGCACAGCATAGTGGAGTGTCTGCTGCAGAGTGGCAGGGTGGAGCCGCCCAGCTACAGAGCTACACAACCAGACAACCAGCAGCAGATGACTATGGTAAGTGGCAAAACCCACATCACAGAACTGCAGCTAACATTGCGTAGATGAAAAATTTGTGTTGACAGCTGCAATATAGTTTGAGGTAAAATAAGTTAAAACCTGCGACTGACTTTCAACTAACATGGGAAAGCAAATGACGCGATGCATGGTGCCACTTGCTTACGCATTCATCACTTTGATAGGTTTTCTTTTGATCAAAAGCCATCCTGATTGCTATTGTAAATGTAAATCTCAATGTGTTTACAGTTGCAATTCACAGTGTGTTGTGCTCTAGCTACTTTACATTTACACCAGGTTATTGGCATCCTTGTCATACTATATCTTTGTATAATTTTTGGTCTATAATTAATGTAAGATATGAAAACCATTCATAAGTATTAAATGACACGTGCTATAACCTTTATGGATCGTTTATTTAGCTTAAGAAATAATGTGTGGTATTTATGGCAATGCAGCTGATTTACCGTGTGAGAGATGACAATGTCTGAATGAGTGTTTTACATTGCATGTAAAATCATATCTCCATAAAAATAGCCCAATGAAAGGTTTTGACATTTTCTGCAGATTTGCAGAGATCCATGGCAGCCAATATTGTATGTATAGTATTGGAGTATCGTGTGGTATTAAACTATGAAAACCACTGTGAATCTCTACTCTGATGGCTGCTCTTGTGTTAATGTCCTGTCATCAGTTGCCATTTACAATATGTTGTGTGAATCACTATCTTGGATAACAATGAAATGTGTTGCAGGCGGTAGAAGAGAAGGAGCTCGGTAATGCTGCCTACAGGAAGAAGGATTTTGAGACAGCGCTCAAACACTATGACAAGGCTATAGAACTGGATGGGAAAAACATCATATACAGAACAAATAAAGCAGGTGCGTAGCAAACATGGTCAAAATCTATGAATGCATAGGTAATGGGATAAAACCGAAATTACTTATTTGTCTATGATGGCAGAACACTATGAACATAGTAGGTTACTGTTATTCTACATGGCATGGTATGTAAGATGCAGATGCTGCTTTCGCAATTACTGTAAAAGCACAAAGTGGCTGAAACACATAGTCGCTGCTCAGCTGACGCTGTTTCTGTCTTGTAGCCGTGCTGTTGGAGCAGAAAGCCTATGATGCATGTATCCGGCTGTGTGAAGAAGCCGTCACCATCGGCAGAGAGAACCAGGCAAACCCTAAGTTCATTGCCAGGTAGGTATAGCTTTGTGAACTGCAAATTAGTTTGATACACACCAGCTGGGGAGGGAACTGCGTTCTTTAGTTATCACCCAACATGTCCAAAATAATGTATTGCTATTGTAAAACCACTTAGAGATATCTAAAATACTGAACACATTTTAAAATCCTTAAATGTTTCCTACACGTTAAAAAATGAAGTCACATGGAGCCATTTCTTTCAATATTTCCATATATGGTTCCTGTGTTAGGTCCCTGGGCATTCTGATTATCTGTTGAATGTAGTCATTGGGATCGTGCAGGAAATGCGTATCTTAGAAAAGGTGACATTGAAAATGGGCTGAAATTCTATCATAAATCACTGGCTGAGCACAGAGATGAAGAAATTGTTATGACAGTCAAGAAAGTAAGTAACATGCATATCATATATGATACGGGTATGGCATTTTCTTGGTTGTGGTGCGGTGGGGTATGGCAAGGGTGGGGTGTATCTGTAAGTGATTTTGATTAATAGACTTTCTTTCATCTAAATGTGTATGGAATACTTTGGTATTTGCAGGAGTAAAATACATTATACAATTTTCTTCATTCTGCTAACGCACGCTTTCAGCTTGAAAGACAAGCCAAAGAAAACCCCAAGATCCCACATAGCAGCCAAGTACTACCTCAACAAGGCAAACACAAAGGTAAGAAATGCTTAGCTGAAGTCGTGAGAATTTGTGGTAATGCAACACATGTGTACATTACGTTTATTGTATTGTGTGATGCCTCTCACAAGATTGTGCTTCCGTGGCTGTATAGATGGGAGTTGGACTCATGACCAGAAGGTCACGGGTTTGATTCCCGGTTGGGTCTGATGGTGGGTGTTGAGCAAACCTACCTTTAACAAGTTGCACACTGCTCCGTGGTACCTACAAGTCAAATAGGTACAGGTCAGTCGGGTGAACCCTAATGTGAGTGATTAAACATGTCTGCGCTAGGGTTGTGATATGCTGGATGTTCCCCGGGAAGTTGAGAAAGATATAGGGTCTAGTCCTAAAAAATAATTTGAAACCACAATCAGGTCCCTCTCCACAAATACATTCGACAAGGCATTTGTGTTACTCTGCTTCTCTTTCAGCTAACATGGACAATATATATATATATAGCGTTTTGAAGAACAGCAGACAGGGATTCCAATGTCATATTGGTTATAGCAGCTTTCTGTTGCCAATTAAAGCAGAAATCAAACAAAAATTACCCTTGCCAAAATTCACAAACCACTCGCTCTTCAGCCCCCACTGAGCCAGAGATACAAGTTTGACCCCCATCTAGCATATGACCTTCTGAATCCTCACCACATATGATAGGATATAAAAAAATTATCAACTTCTCAGGTGTGCAAAGTTTTTTAATTGATTTTCTGTAAAAAAAGATATATCCATGTCCTTCAGAAAGTGCCAAAATCGGCCCGAAGGTTTCAGATGACGCCCTCAGACACGTTCATTTAATTACAGTAGTAGATGGCAGGGGTGGAAAAAAAGTGGATTACTTATCAAGTTCCACCCCATGTATATGTTCCTATCACAGTTTAACTATTCATAGTATATTTTAAACAATTTAATATACTTAGTGTCATAATGCAAATTAAGAAAAAAGCAATTATAAAATACATACTAATTAGGCCTAGAAAAAATGATTGTTTGGTTCCGGTAACATGATTTTGAAAAATAGGTTAGTAAGGTAGGTAATTTTATTTTTTTTCTTCATATTTTTTACTGCAAAAATTAGGTTAGGTAGGGGCCACTTCTTTTTTTTTACTCCACATAGAAAACAAAAGTGACTGCACACACAACATGATGGTAAAATTAAACAAAAATGATGAATTACATATGATTTTTTTATTGCATCGCTAAAATTAGTATATTATTTTATGTCTGAATCCATAGGTTCTAAGTTTTTATAAAAAAACTCAATAAAAAGATTAGGTTACGGGGGTTAAAATGGGTTAGCTAGGGTTACCGGAACCACAGGATCATTTTTTTCTAGGCCGTACGTGTCAACTTAATCAATCATATTTTTCTGTACAATAATTCTTGAATAGATATTTATATGTAACATACGTTTTGGCTGCTTTGATATTATTTGTTAAAACTTTCCATGTATTAGCACATGCAAATCAAACTACATCAAAATCATGCCAAAATGGGTTTGCATGATCAAAGTCGCATGCCCTTTCAGAATCTGCACTTTACAAATACCATAGTATATTCAGCTACCCTCCTCGGCAAGAAAACCGCCTGTTTTAGGTACTATACTGAACCCTTAGTAACTTTGCTTACTAACAAAAACCGCTATTATTTTTAGGACTAGACCTTATAGTGACTGTGGAAAAAGGATGCCAATGACCTGATGTAGATGTAAAGTCGCTGGAGCACGAAGGACTGTGAATTGCAACTTTAAATACATTTACAAGATTCTTGTGGTTTCAGGAGGCCCAGGCGAGACCTCAGGCCTTACCACACAGTATCAGGTAATCATGGCTTACTGTATAGGGATTAGGGAATCAGAATAAAGAAGATGACAAATCTATACTAGTCTATATTTACTTCTGTAAACAAAGTACAGTCAAGCATGCAACGGCCAACATGAGATTGGCGACGTGTATGAGGCTCGTGACACGTGGGCTTGCGCACACTTCTCGTGTTACTGATGTACTATGTACAGCCTCAAGCTTCAGCAAGCCATAACAGTGCCTGGTGCCCTACAGCTGGGTTTCACTCAGGGGCCCATAACCCTGCCTAACAATACATTATTTTATACACAACTAGGAACTTATATAAATGATTTAAATTGCCATTCCATATGTAAGTTCCACAGTATAATAATCTGTTAGTGTTATGATTAGGGCTCTGTAGAGCCGAAAAAGCTTAAATAAAACCTTTTTGAACAAATTTTGACCATATTTATGTGTTAGGATATTATGATAGCATAGACAGAACCACATAAAATACAAAATTACTCAAAATAACTGAAGTGTATTAAAATATCTGTAATATATTCACAATGTACATGTACAGCACCACAGTTGAATGATCTGTAAATACTTATAAAAAATCTGGTGATTTGAAATTTTTACTATACACCATCACTATATTAGTTTATATCTGCACCAAATCATTGGATCTTTGTCACACTATATTATGATGAGCATATAAGTCGGTTGAAATTCCCAATATGCACACTCACTATACCTACACCAGATCATTGGAAATGGTCAAGTAAATATATTGGTCTGAATAATGTGAATGTAAACTGTAAGCACATCTATAAATGTTAATTCTTTTGATTCTACAAACCCGACAACACAAATTAATTCTCAAATATGGTTCAATGTGTATTTCAGGCAAGCCTTGGTCCAGTGATTGGCCAGTCTGTGGCAAAAGGAGACATACGCCGGGTGACAGAACTACTTGAGGCTGGAGTCAGCATCAACACAGTTGAACAAGGCCTCCCACTGATCCACATCGCTGCCTTGTTTGGCCACAGTGAGATGGTCGGTCTGCTCATCTCCAGGGGCGCTGATACAGTAAGTGCAGGGATTGAACGATAAATGTGAGGGCTATCAGTACCTTGCTTTAGCCTGGATATCACAGAAGATTAGCACTAAGTGTATATTACACATTCTTCAGATTAATTTCTGTTTTGATGATTATATCTGCATCCCGTGCTAATTTGCTGTGATATGGGATAGTTCCCCAAAGATGTCTCCTTGATTTATGGTATCTGTAATTAATCACCTCTAAGTCTCTTCTGGCATCACTTATTTTGACTTTCTTAATGCTTTTGACTAGTCTTGTGTCTCTTGTAATATACACTTTAGTAATAAGCTAATGTTTTTGTTGGCCATTGTTTTTTTAACTGTATGATTATACATAGTTATTTACCTGATGATTTAATGATCTCGTATATTATTCCGGTTTAAAAGATAAAAAGGGTGATATTAGCAGCAAGGATAACTATAGACCTATTGCCATAACCAGTATAATGTCTAAGATTATAGAAATAGTATTCCTCTCAAGATATAGTGAATTCCTTGAAAGCTCTCATAATCAATTTGGCTATAAAAATAAACTGTCTACAGAAACTTGCATATTTTACCCTTAAGGAGATTATTAATTATTACAGGTTTTATTCAAGTAATGTATACCTTTGTTTTCTTGATGCTTCTAAGGCTTTGATAAAATAAATCATTTTCATTTGTTCAAGAAACTTATAAGAAGAGATCTACCTATTATCATCGTTAGATTTCTGTTTACCTGGTATCGATCTCAAACTTTTGCTGTTAAGTGGCTAGACAATATATCTGCTAAATTCACATCATCAAATGGAGTCCGACAAGGAAGTGTTCTTTCTCCTAAATTGTTTTCTGTTTTTATGGATGAGCTAAGTGTGAATTTAAATATGTCTAAAATTGGTTGCCATATGAACAATACTAGTTTTAATCATATCTTTTATGCAGATGATGCTGTTATTTTGTCACCATCAGTAAAGGGTCTTCAAAAGCTTTTAAATATATGTCAAAAATTTGCTATTGATAATGAAATTGTATATAATCCACTCAAAACTAAATGTATGCATATAAGGAAAAGAGGAGTTGACTCCGTAAACTCTGCTGTATATTTAAATGATATTGATATAAAATGGGTGGAATCTTAAAAATAATGTTGACTCTTTTTATGTCTTGTTGAAAAATCCATTTTAACCTGTATATGAGATTGAAGGAATGTGATAATGTTCTAGTCAGTTGTGTTTTTAAATTCTTTCTATTTTTTACTTCCAATCTCCGTTGTTTTTACATTGGAAGAGACAATTATATAATACATTTTGATATTTTTTAATATAATTTGGTATAATTTTGTATGAAATGTATATATGTATATAATTTTTTCCTTGTTAATATGGATTTAACATCCGAAATAAAATTATCCTTATCCTTATCCTTATCCTAAAGTATAACAGCACAGCCTGTTATATTTGTCCCCCTAAAAATCCAAAATGTCTTCTGACATTTTCAAAGCTTAAATATAACAATTCAATTTAAACTGTAATAAATAACTATAAACACCCATTCAATTAATTGGAACTGCAATCTATCATTTTTCGGACTTTTCTACTATATATAAAAGATACAATAAAATAATATTGATAATTATTAAGTAATAATTAGTTAAAATTTTCAATTGAATCAATTGAAAAAAAATGAAGAACATAATTCATACAACATACAAAAAAGTGACTACCTCTAGAGATGATAGGGACAAAAGATGCAACAAAGACAATGCCCTCACTTGCACTCAATGGTTTGTACCATAATATCATACAAACAATAAGACAATCTAAATCTATTCATGGTATTGATATAAATAATAATGAGCATAAGATTATCCTGTATGCAGATGATACTACCATTTGTGTAAATGATAAAGAATCTATTCCAGAGGTAGTAAAAGTTATAACTGCATTTTCACAGTTAGCTGGACCTAGATTAAGTATGCGTAAAACATGGGGCATTTCGCTAGGTCCATTAAAAAATCACGGTATCCGCATTATGGCGGGCGTTACATTTACTGGCAAACCAGTAAAATGCCTTGGTATTTATCTTGGTCATGACAATAAAAGATGTCTAGACATGAACTGGAACTATAGATTAGAGAAATTAACAAAGTATATTCATCATCTAGATAAGCTCAATTTATCTTTCTTCGTTAAAGTATCAGTTATTAAGTGTCATATTGTTTCAAAATTTGTATATCCAGCAAGTGTATTATCAGTTCCAGAGGAAGTAATCAAATCATTACAAAGTAAAATATATAAATTCCTTTGGAATGGAAAAACTGAAAAAGTTAACAGAGCCCTCTTATGTAATACGATACTAAATGGAGGCATAAATATGGTAAACATTCATGCTTTCATGGAAGCAATCAAGACTTCATGGATAACAAAAATTATTACTATTCCAGGAAAATGGTCTGACATATTTCACATGAATGCCAAATATATAGGTTTACCTTTGGAATATATTATAAAGCTTAGTGTTTCAAAGATTAAAAAACTTTCCAATTCTTAAGGCTTTCCCAATTTTTATCAAGAAATTCGCATGTCATATTTTAAATCAAAAAGTGTGAAACCATTTAATAAACTTACTCCCCATGAAATATTCCTTCAGCCTTTATGGGGAAATGAACATTTTAAGATCAAAGAAAGTAATTTGTATGTAACAAATTGGGTGAAAGAAAATATTATGTGTGTAAAAGATCTCGTCACTTTAGATGGCAGTTTCTTTGATGAAAATGAAATCTATAAAACAATAGAAAATAAGTCAAACATAATTCAGGAAATGTATATAATTAAGAGATATGTATTGAAAAGATTTAAGAATATTGATTCTAAAATTGGTAATCATGTAAATATCAAAGAATCCTATGTTATTTTATTATATCTGGTAACACACATTTTGATCTGAGAGAGAAAAAAAGTAAACTTGTCTGCAAAATATTAGTTGAGAAAAATACAGTACGAGATAATATGGAGTTTATATATACAAGGGAATTTTATTTC
Organism: Streblospio benedicti; assembly: GCA_019095985.1. NCBI lineage: Eukaryota > Metazoa > Annelida > Polychaeta > Spionida > Spionidae > Streblospio > Streblospio benedicti. The sequence continues at coordinate 9,606 of JAGTTF010005798.1, forward strand.
CAAAATAGTAAGCAAAACTGGCAATCAATATACCAGCAAAAGCTATGTTTTAAAGGTTTTAATGAAGTTAAGTATTTCAACTTCAAATTAATACATTATTTTCTTCCTTTGTAATGAAATCGAAAGTTTAAGACACATAAAGCAAATCTGGCTAAATATTTCAAATATTATTGATTGTAATATTAACTGGAAATTAATTGTATGTGGCTTTATAAACTACGAATTAACTGATAAAATAATTACATATAATTCTATTTTCTCTGTAATAGCATATTCTATTTTTAAAGAAAATTCAAAGTGCAAATTTAATGGGAAAAGAATGGAAATTGAAAATATACGATGTTTAGCATTAAAAGAATGATATATACTTATTATATAACCTTGGAAATGTTAAATACAAATTTATTATTTATCTATACGAAAAAATTATTATGTAATTTTGACGAAGTTTAGTAGTAATTACTCTGTCATATTGTGGAAAATATTTTGCCATTTTGTAGAAATTATTAATATTTATATTGTACTTGTATTTGTAATCGTATATATAATATTATTATTTCAGTATGAATAAAAAGTAATTAAAAAATCAAAAGCATTAATCATTTGGCAAAATTCATAATGCATGGACAAAATTAGGTCATCATCATAATTAGGGGTGGTCAAAAAACTTTGTAAATGTCAAAGTTGATTTAAAGTGTTCCTTTAGGCCTAAAAACATCTGTGATTTTTTTCCAGAATTTACCTAGCATGTTCTAGGGTCCCTCTAGGCATTTGAAATTTGCATATTTTGACGAAGATCTGATAAAATCACAGAATTTTGATCATTGATTGTATGTTCAACACCTAACTTGCATGTTGAACGTTTATGTTGATGATTATGTCATTTGCATCTAGTTTACACAATATAAATCACAGGATGCTATATATATGTTGTCATTATGATCCGCGTGTCTGAAATAAAGCTTATTTTCAAAAACGGAGCAAAATGAGGAATTGTCTTTCATTGAAATATGATAATAGAATCACGCCAT
>JAGTTF010005798.1:10736-22036 GCA_019095985.1 Streblospio benedicti
AATAATTTGAAACCACAATCAGGTCCCTCTGCACAATATATTCGACAAGGCATTTGTGTTACTCTGCTTCTCTTTAAGCTAACATGGACAATATATATAGCGTTTTGAAGAACAGCAGACAGGGATTCCAATGTCATATTGGTTATAGCAGCTTTCTGTTGCCAATTAAAGCAGAAATCAAACAAAAATTACCCTTGCCAAAATTCACAAACCACTCGCTCTTCAGCCCCCACTGAGCCAGAGATACAAGTTTGACCCCCATCTAGCATATGACCTTCTGAATCCTCACCACATATGCTAGGATATAAAAAAATGATCAACTTCTCTGGTGTGCAAAGTTTTTTAATTGATTTTCTGTAAATAAAAGATATATCCATGTCCTTCAGAAAGTGCCAAAATCGGCCCGAAGGTTTCAGATGACGCCCTCAAACACGTTCATTTCATTACAGTAGTAGATGGCAGGGGCGGAAAAAAGTGGATTACTTATCAATTTCCACCCCATGTATATGTTCCTATCACAGTTTAACTATTCATAGTATATTTTAAACAATTTAATATACTTAGTGTCATAATGCAAATTAAGAAAAAAAGCAATTATAAAATACATACTAATTAGGCCTAGAAAAAATGATTGTTTGGTTCCGGGAACATGATTTTGAAAAATAGGTTAGTAAGGTAGCTAATTTTATTTTTTTCTTCATATTTTTTACTGCAAAAAATAGGTTAGGTAGGGGCCACTTCTTTTTTTTACTCCACATAGAAAAACAAAATGGTAAAACAAACAACATGATGGTAAAATTAACCAAAAATGATGAATTACATGATTTTTTTTATTGCATCGCTAAAATTAGTATATTATTTTATGTCTGAATCCATAGGTTCTAAGTTTTTATAAAAAACTCAATAAAAAGATTAGGTTAGGGGGGTTAAAATGGGTTAGCTAGGGTTTCCGGAACCACAGGATCATTTTTTCTAGGCCGTATGTGTCAACTTAATCAATCATATTTTTCTGTACAATAAATCTTGAATAGATATTTATATGTAACATACGTTTTGGCTGCTTTGATATTATTTGTTAAAACTTTCCATGTATTAGCACATGCAAATCAAACTACATCAAAATCATGCCAAAATGGGTTTGCATGATCAAAGTCGCATGCCCTTTCAGAATCTGCACTTTACAAATACCATAGTATATTCAGCTACCCTCCTCGGCAAGAAAACCGCCTGTTTTAGGTACTATACTGAACCCTTAGTAACTTTGCTTACTAACAAAAACCGCTATTATTTTTAGGACTACACCTTATAGTGACTGTGGAAAAAGGATGCCAATGACCTGATGTATTTGTAAAGTTGCTGGAGCACGACGGACTGTGAATTGCAACTTTAAATACATTTACAAGATTCTTGTGGTTTCAGGAGGCCCAGGCGAGACCTCAGGCCTTACCACACAGTATCAGGTAATCATGGCTTACTGTATAGGGATTAGGGAATCAGAATAAGGAAGATGACAAATCTATACTGGTCTATATTTGCTTCTGTAAACAAAGTACAGTCAAGCACGCAACGGCCAACATGAGATTGGCGACGTGTATGAGGCTCGTGACACGTGGGCAAACCCTGGCAGACTCTGGGCTTGTTTAGTCCCTTGCGCACACTTCTCGTGTTACTGATGTACTATGTACAGCCTCAAGCTTCAGCAAGCCATAGCAGTGCCTGGTGCCCTACAGCTGGGTTTCACTCAGGGCCCATAACGCCTGCCTAACAATACATTATTTTATACACAGCAGAACTTATATAAATGATTTAAATTGCCATTCCATATATATATAAGTTCGCTGTGTATAATATAATGTAGTGTTATGATGAGGGCTCTGTAGAGCCGAAAAGCTTAAATAAAACTTTTTTGAACAAATTTTGACCATATTTATGTGTTAGGATATTATGATAGCATAGACAGAACCACATAAAATACAAAATTACTCAAAATAACTGAAGTGTATTAAAATATCTGTAATATATTCACAATGTACATGTACAACCACAGTTGAATGATCTGTTAATACTTATACCACCGTGCATTGTTTTTTCAGACAAACCTTGGTGACATGCCAGGTTTGACACCATTAATGGATCTACTAACTGGCTCTGGCTTGATGACAGAACTTAAAGTAAGGTCCCATCTGAATCACATCATTGTGGTCACAGTGGTCTTCGTCGTGGTCTTGGTCATCGTTGTTTATTTGTAAATTATGTAAATTTAAATGTGGTGATTTGAAATTTTTACTATACACCATCACTATATTAGTTTATATCTGCACCAAATCATTGGATCTTTGTCACACTATATTATGATGAGCATATAAGTCGGTTGAAATTCCCAATATGCACACTCACTATACCTACACCAGATCATTGGAAATGGTCAAGTAAATATATTGGTCTGAATAATGTGAATGTAAACTGTAAGCACATCTATAAATGTTAGTTCTATTGATTCTACAAACCCGACAACACAAATTAATTCTCAAATATGGTTCAATGTGTATTTCAGGCAAGCCTTGGTCCAGTGATTGGCCAGTTTGTGGCAAAAGGAGACATACGCCGGGTGACAGAACTACTTGAGGCTGGAGTCAGCATCAACACAGTTGAACAAGGCCTCCCACTGATCCACATCGCTGCCTTGTTTGGCCATAGCGAGATGGTCGGTTTGCTCATCTCCAGGGGCGCTGATACAGTAAGTGCATGGATTGAACGTTAAATGTGAGTACCTTGTGGTACCTTGCTTTAGCCTGGATATCACAGAAGAGTAGCACTAAGTGTATATTACACATTCTTCAGATTCATTTCTGTTTTGATGATTATATCTGCATCCAGTGCTAATTTGCTGTGATATGGGATAGTTCCCCAAAGATGTCTCCTTGATTTATGGTATCTGTAATTAATCACCTCTAAGTCTCTTCTGGCATCACTTATTTTGACTTTCTTAATGCTTTTGACTAGTCTTGTGTCTCTTGTAATATACACTTAGCGCTACTCTTCTGTGATAACATATCTTAACATGTATTCCAAATTATTCTAAATTTACTTGTCTCTATAAGCCACCATACCGGTGTATCTGTATTTGTGCAAGTACTTGCAGAGTATACCATTCCAGTTTACCTTTAAATTATTATTAAGTAGATCATGCATACTGTTACGACTTACCATTGTAGAGTACTGTTAAGAACAAGATATTGATAAAATCTACAAATTATTGATTCGACAATGGAAATCAAGAGCTATTGTTGTGGTATTATTGTCAAAAGTATATATACATATATATGTAGTATTTACATTTTAGATCTTTATTTGGTAATTATTGTTTGTATATATGAATGTTTCCAGAAGCTTCTCATGTTGTTTAACTTTGAATTTTTCTAAAATGTGTTTGAATACTCTAGAAGGCATTAGGGGTTTCTGTAATGTATCATTCTTTGAGATAATTCTGGATCATTCTTAAGTCATATATAAACAGCTGGGTTTGTCATTCTGTGAAACAGATAGTTTTTGGAGTTCAGGTAGTTTTAGTTTAGATTTTCTAATAGTCATTTGTACACATTACTGGATTATATTTCATAGACAATGATAAACACTGATACATCATTGCCTGGATTATAGTTTCATACAAAATAATTAACTTTTTTTACACTATTGATTGACTTTGATTTGTTTGATATTTCATTTTGTGACAATACTACATTATTATGTCTGTTGACAAGGAAGCTGTGATGTCGAAATTAATTAAAAAATAAAGACTTTTACCAAGATAATGTGTTAATTGAGAAAGGAATAGAATACACAGCAGTATAGTGAGAATACAACAACACAATACTTTTGATTTATTGTGCCAGCTTCTATGTGTGTAAACATTAATTATAACATCACATAATTTCCTTTTTATGTAATGAAATATTTTAATCACTATTTCATCTTTTTATTTCAGCAAAGCCTGGGTCAGTATGGACGTACAGCACTCATGTATGCTGCTAAGTGTGAATCCAACAACTCAGATGTGATCACTCAGCTCATCCAGGCTGGAGTCTCCGTCAATGCTGTCAGTCAGCACGAGGATAAAACAACAGCACTTCATTTGGCTTGTCAATTCAGCACAGTGGAGACTGTGAGAACTCTCATTGACAATGGTGCCAGTGTGAATGTGAAGAATGGCCTAGGTGACATGCCAATACACACAGCAGCCCGCAATGGTAAAGCAGCCACTGTGGCCCTGCACACCACCCTTTCAAGTATAAGTTTGGTACTATATTAATAGTCATTTGTGCACATTACTGGATCAATTTTTTAATTACTATACTAAACACTGTAACTTTTTGTTACTATCACAAACTACGAATATTTCAGACAAAATAAATTCATTTTTTTTGCATTGATTGACTTCACAATGGTAGCGGTTTGTGACAAATCATTTAAAGATTTTTGTTCACTTTATCTGTGATGTTGACATTCTAAAAAATAAAGACTTTTATAATATTGTTAATTGTTATAATATGAAAATGTATACTTCATTTTACTTGTGGGAATACAACAACACAATACTGCTTTCATTTATTGAGTCTTGGTTACTGATGTTTGTCAACTCAATTGTAAACTGACATAATTTCCTTTTTAGTGTATTGGAAATTTCTTAATATATTTATTTCATCCATTCCAGTGCCATTCCTCAAAGGTCAGAGATAATAACAGTACTTCAGCAGCTTGCAGAAAATTCAATAAAACTTTTGTGAACAAATCACTTGCTCTCATCCAGGCTGGATCTCCAGATGTGTCAGAACCAATACGATACCAAATTAACAAAAGGTCACTAATAAATTTATCAACAGCACAATACATGTGAGAATCATTTGACAATGGTGTTGTGTGAATGGCCCTCATGCATATGGTACATGACAAAAATTGCAACCATGCCAGATCATAACTGACCAGTAATGGTCTAACTGTATATGAGACAATGGCTCAGAGAACACATATAAAGTAACACATCGTGATGAAATTTTGGTCTCACAACTTTTTGTGTTGCACCCATAAACCATGATAAAGGAAAATTCGTGATTTGAAATTTCACTAGAATACTCTTCACTGGTCATCATTAGTGGACCACTATTATGGTAGTAAATACCTATGATGACCAGATCAGTTGGGAAATGGTCAAATATGGTTATGTGATAAGTATGAAAAAGCAAAATTGAAAAATGTTGATCTTTTTAAGAACTTATTAGTAGTATATCTATAAATGTTATTTTCTGATGATTCTATAAATGTAGCAAATAATAATGATTTTAGGCATTCCTTCTAAAATATGGTTCAATGTGTGTTTCAGGCAAGCCTTGGTCCAGTGATTGCCAAGTCTGTGGCAGAAGGAGACATATATTGGGTGACAGAACTACTTGAGGCTGAGTCAGCATCAACACAGTTAAATATATATTCCCACTGATCCACAATAAAAGCCATGTTTGGCCACAGTGAAATGGTTGAAGTCTGCTCATCTCCAACAACAGTCCTGATACAGTAAGTGCAGGGATTGAACGATAAATGTGAGGGTCAGTGTCAGTACCTTGCTTTAGCCTGGATATCACAGAAGCGTAGCACTAAGTGTATATTACACATTCTTCAGATTCATTTCTGTTTTGATGATTATATCTGCATCCCGTGCTAATTTGCTGTGATATGGGATAGTTCCCCCAAAGATGTCTCCTTGATTTATGGTATCTGTAATTAATCACCTCTAAGTCTCTTCTGGCATCACTTATTTTGACTTTCTTAATGCTTTCAACTAGTCTTGTGACTCTCTTTTAACTTGTAATATACACTTAGTGCTACTCATCTGTGGTAACATATCTTAACATGTATTACAAATTATTCTAAATTTACTTGTCTCTATAAGCCACCATACCAGTGTATCTGTATTTGTTCAAGTACTTGCAGAGTATACCATTCAGTTTACCTTTTAAAATTATTAAGTAGATCATGCATACTGTTACGACTTACCATTGTAGAAGAAACTTGTGAACATGGTCACCCAGTTGATACCATGGAAGCTTCCGGACATCAAATTGACAGAAATACCCCTAACACCAAAACTGCTCAGGATGGCATCACCCTGACACCAGAACAGCTAAGTAACATTATTCAAACTGCTATTCAGGGTGCTCTGGCAGCACACGTTCAGCCGGCTCAAGCAAAAGTACACTGTAGTACGAAAAAACCTGACAGACCAAAAAATTGACTTAGATAGTAATGAAAATCAGTGGCAGTATTTCAAACACGAATGGAATGAATACAAGAAGAAAGTTGGCCTGACTGATGATGATGAACAAATAACATCTGAACTACGGATCTGCTGTTCAACAGAACTTAGACAAAAACTGTTTGATTTTATTGGTGGAACTACCCTCGAAACATTAAATGAACAAACATTGTTAGAGAAAATTAAAATGATAGCAGTTCGAGGAAAGAACAAAGCAGTACACAGGAAAGAATTTTATTCTATGACACAATCACCAGAAGAACCAATACAAACATTCATTGCAAACCTAAGGAGCAAGGCACAACATTGCCAATTTTCATTTCGTTGTTCAAGTGAATTGTGTAATAACCGAGTAAATAGCTATGCTGAGTCCATGGTCGAGGACCAGATGGTTGTGGGTTGTGCCAGCGAAGACATTCAAGAGGAAATACTTGCAAGAGACTCACAGTTGAAAAATTTCCAAGATAAATTTGACTTCATAGAAGCAATGGAACAAGGTCGGCGTGCAAAAGATGACGTCAAAAAGTTATCACATGTGGATTCAACATTTGCCCTACAGAGAGGTAAAGATAAACGTCAACCGAAAATAGCATCCACCACCAGCCATGCTAATAACAACACCAACAACAACAGAAAAGGATGTTCGGGATGTGGCAGCACACAGCATGGTTGGGGCACTACTCTCCCTCGAAAGGATAACTGTCCTGCTTGGACAAAAAAATTTGCCATAGGTGCAACATTGCAGGGCACCTTGCTACAGTATGCCGTAGTGTGAAAATTACCCGCAGAGACCAACAATTTTGCTGAACACAATACTCTTAGCTCAGATCCTGGTATGTCCTATTTTCTTGCTTGTACTCAAAGACCAATTAAGTGCATCACTATTCCACACATGGAATGGTCAAAACAGTGTAAGTCATTTGTATATACAAAACCGCTACCCCTACCAGAGTTGAAAATTAACGTATCTGTTTTATATGACTGTCATAATGAATTTGGAAAACCACTTCCACATGAAAAAGATTACATGAAAAATCCAATTACTATTTCATCATACGCTGATAGTGGAGCCCAAACATGTGTGAGTGGGACCGAGCTTCTAAAAAAACTGAACGTTGGTGAAAAACATCTGATTCCAACATCACATCATATTTATGGGGTTACACAGTCAGCTCTCCGCATTCTTGGAGTTCTACTACTCAAAGTTCAAGTAAATATGAACATTACACATCAAGCTGTGTACATCAGTCCCAGCATCAAAGGGTTCTTCCTCTCTGAGAAGGCACAACGTGATTTGGGAATGTTATCAGAAACTTATCCTCTTCCTCACACTAACACATTGGAATCTTCAGTTAATACATCTGTTAACGTGCCAAAGAATGAGCCACCATGTGGTTGCCTTTTACGTACATGTCCACCAAAGCGCCCCACCAACATACCATTTGCTCCAACTGCAGAAAATATTGATAGACTCGAACAATGGCTGTTAGATTTCTACGCATCTAGTGCCTTTAATAACTGTGAGCATCAAAAATTGCCAAAGATGTCCGGGAAACCCATGGATATCCATTTTCGACCAGATGCAAAACCCAAAGCATTTCATTGTCCCATTCCGGTACCCCATCACTGGAAAAAACAGGTAAAATCGGACCTTGATAGAGATGTTGCATTGGGCATTATCGAACCAGTACCTCCAGGGACACCAACCATTTGGTGTTCAAAAATGGTGGTGGTTCCCAAGAAAGATGGAAAACCACGACGAACTGTTGATTTGCAGCACTTGAATGCAGCTACGTTTAGGGAAACACATCACACACCATCGCCATTCAACCAAGCATCGGTGGTACCAGCCCATACATTCAAAACTGTTCTGGATGCCTGGAATGGCTATCATTCATTACCATTAGCTAACAATGCACGAGATGCTACTACGTTCATAACAGAATGGGGCCGTTATCGTTATTTGAGCTCACCACAGGGGTTTCATGCTGCTGGTGATGCTTTTACAAAGTGTTTTGACAGTATCACTAATGACTTTTCTCGCAAAGCAAAATGCATCAACAACACAATCTTATGGGATACGGATATCGAAAGTGCATTTTGGCACACTATTGAATACATAGAACTGTGCAACAAAAATGGAATCGTTTTCAATAACAAAAACATCCGATTCTGCAAATCAGAGGTAGACTTTGCTGGATTCACTTTGACCTCAACTGGCATAAAACTGACCTCAACTGGCATAATGCAACAAATGCTTGCTGCAATTAGAGATTTCCCAACACCAACTGACATTACCGGAGCAAGGTCATGGTTTGGCTTAGTAAACCAAGTTGCATATGCATTTTCAGTTGCCGAAGAAATGCTACCTTTCCGTGAACTATTAAAACCAGGAAATAAGTGGTATTGGGATGAGACTCTAAATGATGTTTTCCTGAAAAGTAAAGATAGAATAGCCAAGATAGTAGAAAATGGAGTCCGGTCATTTGAAGTTGGTCGACCGACCTGCTTAGCAACAGACTGGTCAAAAAACGGAATTGGATTTTTCCTACTCCAAAAATATTGCAAGTGTTCTGATGAAAAAATACCAAACTGTTGCACGAATGGATGGCAACTTGTATTTGCTGGATCTAGGTTCACAAGAGAAGCAGAATAGCGCTATGCACCAGTTGAGGGCTTTTGCAGTAGTTTATGCTCTAGAGAAGTGCCGTATTTTCATACTTGGATGTCCAAACTTGGTTTTTGTTGTTGTTGACCACAAGCCCTTGGTAAAGATATTTGGAGACCGGCAGCTAGAAGAGATAAAAAAAAACAACGGCTGTTCAATTTGAAGGAAAAAACGTTGTTATACAAATTTTCTATCAGGCATATTGCAGGGGCATGCCATGCTGGTCCAGATGCCTGCTCCACCTCTAGTGTGGGTTCCATGTTAATGACCGTGATTAGAAGCTCCCCATGCGAGAATGATGTTGAAAACTGTGTGGAATCTGAGCATTACATAGAAGCTACAGTATTTGCCTCTATGGCAGGAGCTGGATACACTGACGGTATTGACATTCAAGCTATCACATTGGATAGAGTAAAATATGCAACAGCAAATGACGAAGACAGTCAAATGATTATCAAAACTACACTTGATGGATTCCCTGAAGATAAACAAGGTCTAGCAACAGTTTTAGAACAATATTGGAAACATAGAAATGAGCTTTCCGTGGTGAATGGAGTGCTGCTATATAATAACAGAATAGTAATTCCAAAAATCACATGTAAAGAAGTGCTAGATTCCCTTTCATCTTGCACACCAAGGTGTGGCCGGATGAAAGCCAGGACACGGGCCAGTGTTTTCTGGCCAGGAATAAATGCTGCTATATCATCACGAAGAGCTCAGTGTGACATGTAATAGGATTGCCTGTCGCAGCTAAGCCAACCCATGATACCATCTCCTACTCCAGAATATCCTTTGACCAAGTTGTCGCGGACTTTTTAAGTTATATGTGTCACAAAATTACATGCAGGGTTCATTACAGCTATGTAAAGAAATGTTGACCCATGTGTCTGTGACGTGTTCCAATTATGTTTTGTGGACTATGAAAATCGGTAATTATGAATTTTTCATTTTTTCTGGGTCCATCATCTTTTCTTGAAAAAAACTGTTAGATTTTTCGAAACAGCGGTTCTGAAACATATTTTTGATAATTTTGGACAAATTGTAGTTACTAGTTAATTGTATCAAAAGCTTAATTCAATTTTTATGTATGTTTAATAACAGTAACTTAATTTACTAAGATTTACATAAATTGATGTTGGATAACAGACTGATAGTGTGAAATATTGATTGAATGACCTGTTGGATACTTTGCTTGAGACAGTGATATATGGAAGGACTCTTGTGTTTAACTCATGGCCTGAGCAACTTGTTGGATATTCTCAAGACGATAAAGTGGACTCTGCCATTGTTAGCGTGGCAACGTAGAGACTGGCTATAATATTGTGGAACATCTAGATCTATCCAGGGACCAAAGAGGAGCCGAGTGTATTTGTGTGTTTTTAATTTGTTTTTCTGGTTGTACAAACAATTTATAATTAAATTTTTTATATAATTTTTTCCGGTAAATTGTGTTGCGTTATCTTTTTCACAATAGTGCCTCATACAATCCATTGCCCAACACCCTCATAAAGTGCTTGACTGCCCCAGGCAATCTAGTATTTTGTGACATTGGCGAGCTTGCCAGGATTTGTATGAGTGCATTGTGATAGATAATAATTTAAATAGTGATAGATTATAATAGACGAATGGTTTGTTCAGTAATTAATGCGTCATTTAAAAATCATATATGTAACTGAGATTGTAATATATTTGTATTTTATATCAGGCTCGTGGTGCAGTCAGTGTGAAGTGCCTGTTGTGTACTAGCGTATAACACAATGGTTCAGCATCCTGGGTGGGTTATAGCCAGATACATTATATCAGATCAAAAGTAGAACCTTATGATGATTAACAAGCTTAGTTGCCAAGCCCAGACCTTGAATGGTTAACGTGAGTGGCTGGAACCATATCGGTTGTGTATGAAGATAAATTGAAATAGAATATTAAGTTGGTTGTTTACAGTGAATATTGGCTGTGAGTTAGTTAGTTAGATAGTAGATTCATTAGCCTATAGATTAATTTTTACGTATTTCAAGGTAGAATGCTTTAAATTTGATACTTGTGAGGGGTAGTATTCCTTTTCCGGCAGGGGTAGCACTGTGGTAGAAATGCTTTTGGTTTCTAACCTCCTGAGCCAAGACCTTTGGTATTGTACAGCAAGTGTTGTAGTGGATAAGCGTCATAGCCAAGACCGCTATTAGTTAGTGGTGTGTGGGGTATTGTGTGTTATGTGGTATATGTGATAGTAGTTGGGGGCTTGGTAGTGCCCTGCCTATAGAAGGTAGTGAGATAGTCGAGAATTTTCTCCCTTTATAGTTGGATCACTTGTGTGTGAAGAGGAGTCATGCT
>JAGTTF010005800.1:0-11433 GCA_019095985.1 Streblospio benedicti
TGGTTGTCAGTTGACAACATCGGATATCGCCGCTTTAACTTCTGTGTAGCCATTGTTCAAAGTTTTCATGCATCATGACGTGCAGACCATCTTGTGTGCGACAAACGTTTTACAACAATCAAATCTTTCAAATGTTTTTTTAGCATCTGCCATCTATAAGTTGATGCAGCAAACCACGAATACACTTTCTGTAGCAAATCAAATAAATCAGATGCACCAGAGCAAGATTCAGCTGCCCCCTTCCCTACCAGATTTAAGGAATGTGCTGTACAAGGAATGTATTTGGCAAATCTGCACTTCTGCAGTATAATAGCTTGAACGCCATTGTATTTTCCACTCATGTTTGAAGCGTTGTCGTAAGACTGCCCACGGCAAAACTTAATGTCAATGCCATTTTCTTCCAAATAATTGAGAATAATACCAGCAATCTCGCATCCTGCATACAAGTACAGGGACACATACACGGCTTTGGAGGGATTAGACTACTATACTAGCATCTTGCATTTCGACTTTGTGGATCATTGAAGATGTTTACAAAATCAGGTAATTTTTTCACAATGACAATTGACGAGTTAAGAAGCCTAAGTTATTACCAACTGAACTCTAATTATTAACAGATTTACTTTTTAATAATTTTTTTTAACTTTACGTTCTTGCAACATTGAAGACCATCTTCAAATGCCATCATCATTTGTTGCTGTTGGAACTCCATTACTGTGTCGCATGGTGGGGGTGCACTTTTTGGAGAAAAATTTAATAGTTGGACATTATTAATGGATGGTACTCGGCTTACTGCAACAGAAACTAATGATGGTTTTCTAATATTGGTAGCATGTATAACTACCTCATCTAATGTCAAACCTTGACACCTGTGTATGGTTATTGCATAGGCTAAAAGTAGTGGAAATTGCGTTCTGGTAGCAATTACCCTATTTTCTTTAGTTGAAAATTTTTCAAAGCAATATTTGGGCAAATTTACAACTCTACCATTTTTAACTCAATAGTGGGTCCCTTTTTTTTTAAACACTTAATAGTTGCCCTGGTCCCATTTTTAATTCCATATTGCGGTAAATTTGCTGTTATTATGACAGGGCTATTGACTCCTAGAACAAGTGTTTTTGGACAAGTATAATTATTGAATACAGTACTTTGTCCCTCATCATCACCAACATATTTCATGGTCTGATTACACTTGACAAATAACTCACTCATATTGTGTTCAAATACGACATCATTATTATTATAAAGATGCACCGGATTTTTAATATTGTGTTTTCAGTTTGTTTTAACATTATTTGATTTTGTGGAGAAATCTTTCCTTCTGCTAGCTCACGATTTATGTTTACGATCACTTTGTCTAACAATTTCCTGTAAAACAATTTTGTGTGGGAATATTAAAGGAAATATGTCACTATTAAAACAATGTTCGCCATCATCCCCATACAACACATTAGGCACTGGTGGCAGTTGTAAAAAATCACCAACTCCAATTATTTGTAGTCCTCCAAATATGGCGTCGTTGTTGTGAATCTTTCTGCACACGTACTCAACCTGAAACAAGATTTTTTTTAAAAATATAATGGACCTATATATTATATAAAAATTCCATCATAGGACCTCTTACTACAGTTATAAAGTGCTCGTTGATATATTTCTTTTTTCTTTGTTTGTAAACTACTAATTATCATTGTCTTCTTAATTAATCATTGAGTAAGTGTTACATATTGTTTTGCCAAATACAACTCACCTTTTCCAAAACATTTTTCGATATCATTGATATCTCATCAACAATTACAACTTGTGTACTCCTTATGCCGTCCAGGACGCGAGGGTTATTGTCTTTGATGTGCTGGACAGATTTTTGGGCACTATATCTGTGGTTTTAAAATTAATGTATTTATTTTTTTTGATCAGTATAGATGGAATAATATGAATAAAAGTATGGGGATGACAATCATTGACATAGATAAAAGCATTTTGCCTTAAATATTTTGTTACTTTATGGCTAACTCTCTAATTATTTTTGTAAATTTCACATCACTTTGTCTTACAATTTCCTTTACACTAATTTTGTTATTTTCATTATGTTATTGAAATATTGACGATATGTTTTCTGTTTTCAGTACTTGTACCTTCCATCTCGAATTCCACTCCAAGAATGGAATGTTTGGCCTCCATTCAGTAGCTGCGCTGCCAACCCTGTAGCTGACGTAATGGCTACTTTCTTTTTTTCATTTGTGAAAAAATCATTTATCTGATTTATAAGATAAGATTTTCCTGAAACAAAAAATAATGATTGGTGAAACAACCATCAATCATAGATTTTAAAATTGCTAAATAATAGTGGTTTGAGGGCTGAAGCATTTTTTTCTGTGATATAATTTATTAAATCTATATCTATTAATGATATGTAAAGAAAAATATGAAATTGTTAATTTCAGTTGTGTACTTCATATTGAAATTTATGGTAATGTTTTTCACACAACCACATCGTATTTAAAACAATATCGTTTTCCGTATTAAACAACAGACATTGTATGTGATTCATCATTAAATGTTTAACGTATTTTATTATTATTTATTATTATTGTAGAAAATCGTTTTATACTAACCAGTGCCAGCTTGCCCAGTAATTAGCACGTTATGGCCCTGGGTGGCTCTCATATAAGCTTCTTGTTGGCTTGGTGTCAGCTTATTACTAGTTGAACTTTTGAAACAAAAACCACAAATTACAATTATGTACATGTATGTGCATGCTGTTAACAGTGTTAAACAAATGTAATGTATTTACTGAAAATGAATGTATCTTGTTATTTAAATATTGTAGTAGTTACTCAAGTGTACAAATACCATCTAAATACAAATTATTGTTTAATTCATTAACTTTATTCTCTTTTGTGTATAGTAATATTATTAAATATTCTGTATATTTGGCCTACAGCACTAGATGTCATTTAATTTGAAAAGGAGCCGTTTGGAGCTTTTTGAAAAGGAGCCTTCTGGAGCTCGAAAACGTTTATGAGTAAAATTTAAATCAAAATTAAACTTTAGAACAAAATATTTTCATCTCATCAAGAATACATCCGTAAAAGAAATAATAGTAATATTATTGTAACTGTATATATCTATTTATTGTTACTATTCAATTAATATATAAATATGTAATTTAAAAACATCTGTCACCTCTCCATTTTTATGACTGTCCTTTGAGATATCCAGTGCAAGCTATGGGTGAAAATTTGTTACATGCTTCAATCATGTAGTAGTTTATGTGTCTGACAGTTGTAATGTGTAAAATAATAAGTCTGACAGCTGTAATGTGTACAATAATATCTCAACATGTGACTTACTTCATGCATCACTTGGAGTGAATTGATATGTAAATCCTTTGTCGCTAATGATATAATGTAGGAATGAAATTGTATTTTTGTTACCAATTACTGAGAAATAATATATAATAGATTATACACTAATATCATTTATATCATATGGTGTATTGTTTTGTTATTGTAATTCGTAATGATGTGTAGTGGTTATTTTCATTTATAATAATAAAATAATAAAAATGTATTACTTTATTAGATATAGGAGTATAATTGAGAATAATTATCTATAAATTCAAGATCTGCTCAACTGTATTTAACATAATAATAGGTGATTGGCCAAATTTATCTTGGACAAACCTCTAAAAAGGTACTGATATTCATTCCTATAACCCAAAACAAAAGTGATTTCCGAGTTACGTGTAAAATTAAAACTAATTATTCTAAAAGTACTTTTCAATATGCTAGTGCTAATTTATGGAAAACTTTACCTACTGATGTTAAAATAGCGAAAACTTATTTCACTTGTAATAAACTATTTAAGGATTATTGTACAGGGAAATATAATTTATAATTAATCAAAATGTTACTCTATTCAATCTGTATCTTAGTTATAGGCCTACTGTGACTTGTTTTTGTAACCTTTTAATCAATCTGTGATACAAATACTACTGTGATTTTATAGTTATATAAGTATTCTACACATGGGGAGGAACTTGATAAGTAATCCCCTTCGTTCCTCCCCAGCCATTTATATTACTACTTATGTTTTTAAATATTTTGTGTTTTTATGATTATTGTAAATTACATGAATTTTATATCATTAATATTTCTGTACATATGGTGAAATGAATAAATAAAAAAAAATAAACATTATAATTTACTATGACAATGACTTTTATTGGTGTATAACAGCATATGAAACATCAAAATACACATACAACGAAAATACATATTTGTTGCAAATGTAATGAATTACATTTAATATTTATATTTATTGGTTAAAATTTAGTTTAAAATCACAAATACCATAATTGTACAATATTACAAATAACAGTATTTTAAATCAATATAAAAAAAATACATATAATACAATTTCATTGATGTTTGCATGCATCTTGTTTCATTTATTCATTTCCTCAATTTACTATGAATAAGAAATTACAATGATAAAAATAATTCTAATATCAAATAATATAGTTCATAATGAATACACAAGATTCATGAGAGGTGGTTTCACACTTCAACCCACAGCTGTAGCCGATCACTTTTGTCAGGCGGATCGACAAGTACAGCTACATGTATATTAATTTTGAAACCAAGCTCTCTACAGTACAACTACATATATACATGTCACTGTAACATATTCTTTCATGTCATAAGGAACAATAAAACCAAAAACAATTATTCAGTAATATTCATTGGCACAAAAATTTTGCCCATACCTATTCCTTGGTTCCCAAAATCTGTTGTCATTTTCTAAATTACTTGTTTTCAGTCTCTTTTCGCCATATACATGATTTTAGAGTAAATGGGACATACAGCACATTGATTGAACGAAAGTCTGGTAACTATCAGGTAACTATGTAACGAAGTTCTTTCTCGCCACAGCCGCAAATTAAGGCAGTATTACTGTAATTTTAAATCATGCTGTTATGAATAAGAACAAATAATTTAGATACTTTTATTGTTTTATCAAATCTTTTGAAAATAACCATACATTGTAAAGTAATAAAACGCACTCGTAGGACGTTCCTATGCAAAAGTTTATTTATGGTGCATACGTAAATTTTCTATTCTCTGTGGTATGATATCTGTCATATATATACAAATTCTGGTCCCAATAACATCTCTCATTGTCGTTGTGCCATCTTTTCCCACGATACGCCCGATAGTTTCTTCTGGGGTCTGGGATCTCTGTTAGAATGTCCCCTCATGTCCTCCTCAACCTTTCTCTCCCTCCACCTTGCATGCATAAAACGATCTTGATGAACCTCTTGATTTTTCTCAAATGCTTTCCTAAGCCGGTTATGCAATTCATTGTTTTTCTCAGCTAGCTGATGGATTTTATCTAGCAGCTCAGATTTAGTACTTGATTATTGATGAATGACATAGTATGGAGTTTGATTAACTGTTAAAATATCTTAAATATGGTGTTGTTTATGATAGAGATTGTACGAAATATACGGCAACGTCTAAAATTGCCAACATCCAAAGCACATGGTCTACCTATAAATGTACTCGTATGTCGTAAAAAGTCTCCGTCGAGTACTGCCTTGAAGTTGTTTTTATCTTACGGATGCTCACTTTGGCATGTAACCAGACTGAATTGAGTGAGATATTAAGATTATGTAGGCCATTGGTACTATAGTTTGTTACAATCCTGTAATCTTGGCACAGCCAGGCGGTGTGTACATGAATGTCAGTAAGCAAGCACATGAGCACTTGCCTGTATACTTATCGAAGGGCGGGTCACATTCTTTGAATTTTTCTTCGCATAGGGGCACTGGCAGGCATTGTTCAGTACCAGAATATAATTTTAAGAGATTATTAAAACTTGTGGTCGTCATAATCAGGAAACAACTTCGGTATAATTCGGGGCTTTGTTAGACTTGGTAGATTTGGAAATGAACTACGTTACAGTCTGTAGTTTAGAGTAGCACACGGCGAGTGTAGTCATAATCACTCGCCGCATGAGTTGGTCACCTTAAAATAGCAACGAGCGCATGTTAGCAAGGTGTCTGTGAACATGTATATGTGTGGGGATCTACTGTGACTGACAAGTCAGTTATAAAGTGTTAGAGAGGACCAATTATTTCTCTGTCGCAACATCCAACAGCATGGTAGCTAGACGTACACAATCCTTGAACGGGATTGGTCTATAAGAATGCTTAGACGTAGTAGTTTTGTTATTGACAAATGTTACATCTGTAAACATGCGAATGCACCTCAATCTGGAAATCCAAAGAACGTGTATCATACGTGAATGTTTGATTGTATTGCCGACAGGAAAACAACAAACTATTTAATTATAAATGATTGTAAATGTGCATGATTAGTCACGATTCACGGTTCACCATCCACCCGGGACTCACACCAGGTCATTGGCACCCTCGCCTACATTTCAACTCCTTGGATAGTATATAACTTACAAGTGTGCACATATATACACATTAGAAGGAGGTTTGATTTTGATCTTATTTTGAGTTTTCTTGCGCACAAGCACAAGACATATAAGCGAGTAATCAGCCGTAGTGAAATTATATATAGAGAGAGTCTTTACTTCTAAACTATCAAAAAGGCATCTTTTAAGCACCAGGTCATAAAATTAAAACACGCATTCTACCAACCTTTTGATGAACCCAGAATGGTAAGGACCCATTTCAAAACAATGTAAACTGCTAATTGTATGGACAGTGGACACTAATTATTCGATCTTAAGTAAAGTCATCAGAATTGAAACTCACAGGATGTTGTCTTACCTCCATGGTTATACACAAAGCCTATGAGCTAATTAACCCTATTGCATCATGTTGGTCACTATTAGACCATTTTATACTGACAAGCAATTGGCCATTTTCCTGTTCTAAATTGCACTGTGTAAGAGTCCTCTTATGTTTTAGTTGACATATTTTAATCAAGACTGATATGGTCAAAATGAACATTTATGATCAAGTTGAACTAAACTATATCTAAGTTTGTTGGTTAACTAAAATTAATCTAAATCACACAAAATCTGACGAGACTAATTGATTACAGCTAATCCAGTGTCAACTCTGTATACACGTCATATTTTAGAGACTACACAGGAACCGTATGCTGATGCATTCTCCCATGTTTTGTTTGCCACCAGTTTTGCTCACGCACTCCCCCACTTTTTCCTATCACACCTTAATTAGAACCTATGGCGGTGATTGCGTCTTCCATTCTGATTTTGGGACTTGTCTGTTCACCTAACTCATGAGACTTAATTTTTGGGCCATCATATACAACTTACCCAGTACACGGTATTTTGACCTGATCCCTGGTTAACTTGGAAGTATTCTGACGCTGCGCATGCATGTAAGTTAATGTTCACACAATTTGGTCTTTCAAAGGTTTGGTATTGTCGAGCTATTGATTGGCATTATCGCTTTGCTTGTCTTTAACTGTGTCGCATAACTGATAGGTCACTTGTTTTGTTTTGGTGGCTATGTAAATGGGTAGGTACAAGTTATTCATAGCCTATATTCTAGTGAGATGCAAACGATCAATAACCTCCCCAGAGAATAAATCTTGAACTTTGATAACTACATATACAATGGAGCAAGACCCACTAATCTTGACAGTGTGACGGTGGCTGAAATTGTACAGAAATAGCCACGTGAAGTTAACAACATCGCCCGCCACCGTTTACTCACAACTTTGTGCGTGTAATATCTAAAGAAACCCGCTAGTTTGGATACCAGATTGTGATGAAATGACCAACGTGTAATTGAATGTACAGGGGATTAAAACATGTACTCTAAATATAAAACTAACGTCTATTAATAACGAAAATGTCAATAGGAACAGAAAAACCAAAAGCCAACTTATGTCTGGTTTTGCATGTGATATGCGTGTAGTCTAATCATTTTGAGGCCAAGGCTCAATTTGTAAAGCACTGCTGCCAGATCACAAATGTTTATGTGTGGAATTACGTAGCTGAACATTATGGATGGATATTTCAAACTTTGTAGAAAAATTCTGTTGTTAGCCGAAATTTAAAGTATGGAGCTTATCAGTCAAAACCTCCGTTCTCGGTTTTGTTTCTGTAAAGTTGGTGGTTATAGGGAGAGGATATTCTCACGCACACCTGCCTGCTTGCCATTGAGGAAGAATAGTCCCAATAGTGTGCGTGTTGTACTACATCTGTGTGTCTGTTGCTCTTGACGCGACTCACACTGCCATCAATGCTTTGAACATGCGTGGCATCCAGCAAAACACTGCCTAGCGGTGTGAGTTTATAGGCCTTGGCCGCATATTTGATTTTATGGCGGTTTGTAATATTGGCTCTCTGAAAACATACTTGTAATTGTTCCATCAACATCCTGAAAATGAGTGCTGGGATTATTAATCATACTACCACTTGCCACATGACATGCAAGCGTGGTTCTGTGCCACCACAATAGATTCTACCAATTTAACCTATGCTTCCGAGATAGTATGGATGAGAAAATCATTGCAATGTAAGACTACGTGCCCTAAACATAGCATATATTTAAAGACACACAAAAATACAATATCATTTAGCACTGATCATCATACGCTCAGAAGCATAGCCAAGAGTCCAACTGAGTAAAGGTATTCTGTGCAAAATGTGGCTCACTTTACAAACCCACTACTCAACTGTGCATGAACGGCTGCCAAAAAAATACAAGTGTGTGTTGCAAATCTACGCAAATGAGTGTAAGTGGCTGGGACGAATATTTCAAAGCTTGTAGGAAATCTATTGGTGATAAGGCAAAAAAAACTCACAACATAAATATAATTCTTACTATACTAAATAAGTTATAGTCACTATCTAATGTCTGGTAATTACTATCTATAAGTGGGGCTATTCGTAATATATAACATGGTATGCATGGTTAATCTTAATTATATGTTCTAAACTATCATTTCAATGGTAACATACATCGCTTATCTATCTATTCTAGCCATCCCGGACTGTATGTTGGAGTTGATTACGGCCGGCTAAACCCGGCAGACGGCAAAAGACAAACTCGCCGCCACTGCTCGCTCAGTGTAATGTGTGCACAAGTGTGGGCTTTTAAATCTGCGTAGTTGAGTTTTAAATGAATGGCGAAGGGACATTTTCAACGCTTTTGGGATAGAACAAGTGGGAGTAAAATTTAAACAAAAACTTACATCATTTTGACATGCTCCACCATCTCGCCCTCTAGCTTGGGGTTGTTTCCCGGGTTGATCTTTGTGGTGATTGGGCCTAGGAGGAGATGCTGGTGTCTCCTGCCGTTTGTCTGCCATTTCTCACTTGACAAACGTCACACGGGGATGGGATGTAGTCATTCGCTTTGCGGCAATGCCCAACACACCAGATCTTCCCGAGACCCCTTAGGGCGCTCCCTCAATTAGTGCGTGTTCATGTTAATCTTCATTCCAGCATCCGTGAAAGGTACTGTGTAAGTAGTTGTCTAAATAATAAACTCACTCTCAAATGTAGCTTCCATCATTTATTGCACAAGAGGTTAGTATTTGACCGCACTTGAGGCTTTGATGAGTCTAGAAGAGAGAGTGAGCTTCAGGTCTGTGTCTTGGCTGCAAAGAGAGCGAGGGAGAGCGCGCACCAGCTTTTATAGGGCTGGCAGGGCTTCCCCAGTGCCTCCCCTGCACCACTTACGTCACACCTTGGGCTACTCAACCCACGGACATTGACACCTAGACTGTCCCTAAATTGATATAATTTCTAAAATATTAGTTTAAATCAACTGTAATATAGATTTTCAAATTCCTTGACCTCAAAAACATATGTTTATATACTAATTCTGTAAATATATCTACAATAATAAGAAAGATATGCGAAATTATAATTTCAGGAGGCCATTTTGGAAAATGGCGGCCATCTTGGATTTGAGGGGTGATCTAAGTTGTGTCGTTGGATAAAACTTAATGCTTCACCATAAGGTACTACTGTGCCAAAGGAAAATGCTTGTACTATGAAATGAAGTTTCGCGGACCTCACTTCCTCTACTATACAGAACGTTACACGTAATTCTTCACTTTCCAGTTGCGCAGAACGTCATGCGCAGTGGTCTTTTTTTTCATTTTTAGCTGCGACAAACGTTCCATATGACTTCCGGTACATGTTAAAATCCCATTTGAAAAAATATTTCATGCCAGATCATGGATATAAGGTATTGTATGGAAAATTGGTGGCTGTCACATTGATAAACTTTGGAAATGTATACAAAAATGTCTATTTGAGGCGTGAATTCATCAGAATATTGTGTTTTCCAAGTTTCTCTGCTGAACCGGGTCGTCTGTCATATTTGTTTACGATCAGTATTTCCCTTATATCTCAGTCAATTTTCATAGTTATGTAAATCCGATTACAGATTCGTATTCCTCACTCAAAATTCTATTAGAAAACTACTTTTCACGTATACAATACGACGAAACATTTGAAAATAACCTTTTAATATTCAATGTCGTGTTGACCAAAAATCGTAGCTTTTGTGCGATGAACGTTTAGCGCACCTGCAAATACCACTGCGCATGACGTTCTGCGCAACTGGAAAATGAAGAATAGCGCGAATATGATGGACCGAGGAAGCTTGCCTTAATGGACCGAGGAAGCTTGCCTTTAATGGACCGAGGAGCTCACAATTAAAATGCCTTAATGGACCGAGGAAGCTCACCCAATCGCCTTTGGACCGACGAAGAACTCGTGGACCAAATATCCTTGCTCCCATACCAATCACAACATCCCCTTTCATTATAACATAAAATAGTAATACCCGCACGCTATTGATTTTCTCGGTTTTTGTCTATATAAAAAAATGAATATATCCTGAAGGTTTCATTCGATTGTGCTTTATATAAGCGTCAGTCGTTAACCAAAGCCATTCCTAATCAAACTATAGCCCATCCCCTAATATACCAATATAAAAATTTGTCACCAGAAAATACACATAATTTTTTCCAGTCATTTTTTTTTTTTTCCAGTCATTTTTCTTACATTTCACGATCTAGTGAAAACAGTACCGAACGATTTACGTACGCTTGCAAAGACTTATTAAAAACAGTACCGAACGATTTACGTACGCTTGCAAAGACTTATTAAACGAAACCCGTTTCATTCCATGACGTCATTTATCAGAGACTAGTCTACACTTCCAAGAACTGAGCGCACAACACATGGTTTGTGGAAAAATAAACATAGTACCCGCCATGTTGGCAGTACTGATTTCCATCGATTCAAACAATAAAAAACAGTATTGAATGTTTGTTTTTAAATCCATAACCTTGGATATTAAATGAAAAGTTAGGGTGTAAAACATAGAATATTTATTCGATAAAATGGTGAATGACAAATGAGAGGTAAAGTTTTTATTTCAATATTTCCTCTATAGTG
>JAGTTF010005800.1:11533-53439 GCA_019095985.1 Streblospio benedicti
ATTCTATCCGGTAAAATTTACATTTTAAAATCAAGTTTTTTTTAACCCTAAAAAGTTTTAATAAAAAGAAAAGGGTTTGGGGTTTTTTTTCAGCTATAAATTTTTTTATTTTATTTTTTTATTTTTAAAATTTTTTCGAAACTTTTTTCACTAAAGGGTTTTTCCCCCAAAAACAGAAACCCAAATTGTTTTTATAATTTTTCAAACAATGGGAAAAAAATTTTTTTGAATGTCATTTAAAAAAAGTTTTTATTTGTTTTTAAAAATTAAAAATTTAAAAATTTTGATTTAACTGGGTAAAAAAATTAATTTTAAAATGGGCCCCAAAAAAAGGGACCAAAAAATGCCTAGCTTTTCATAACAATAGCCCATTCCCCCAAACCCTAAAAACCTTTCAATCCGAGACTTTTGGGCAGGTAACCTTTTTAAAAAAAATTTCTTTACCATTTTAACGTTTTGGTAAAGGGGGCAGGGGTTACCGGGTGGGGGGGTTTGGGAAATAGAATTGGTGCCATAGAACATAATAATTACATTACTAATGATTAACCTTTTAACAAATAACAATCTTGTAACAATATTTACACATTTAGATGTTCGTTTCTAATAATAAATCAAATCCTAAATCTATTATTCTTCAATTTGAGGGTGTAGTTTGGGCTGCCCAGTCTACATCTCAAGTGTCCCCTCCAAGCCTTTCTGTCATTTGTGCCTATTTGACCCATACCCAGATGTGCTAACTCTTTCTGTGCAATCATGCTTAGTTTAGTAAAAGAAAAATTGTTTCTGACCATAGGCACATGCATTGACTATGTTATGAGTAAATTACATTTAGAGATGGAAGCTTTCGTCTCATTTATATTAAACCTCTACTACTAAAGTGAATGCATGTGCCTATGTTTACGACTATAGTGTATTTTCTTAGTGATCTGGTGACACATTTTCAGACTGTTAACATGCATTATTACATGTTTTACATTCACATATATTTTTTTACATTCTTTTAAAATCTATTCTGTGGCATATTCAATATTCTAAATGTGATTTATGCTGAAATTAAATATTCTTCTTCCCATAAACGCCTGCTATTTCTGCTATCAGATGGAGCAAGTCATCGTCCGGCCTCACCAGATCTCGTGCTGTTTGTCCGGCCTCGACTCCCTTCAACCACTTCTGTTTGACTACACGCCGTCCACCCTCATCATCGCCCCCTTCAACCACTTCATGGTCATGTCCGCGAGCTACAACACAGGTATAACTGATAACATGTCCGCGAACTATCGCACAGGTACCAGCTCTGATAACCAGTCTCCTCAATAGTTACTCTTCAGCAGGACTAGTAGCTTTAAAAAAGTACTATTCCTCCCCAAAAGTGTCTCATCCTGATGTGTTTTGGCTCATGTCCGCGAGCTACCACACAGGCATAACTAATAACTTGTTCGCGAACTACATGTATTACCTCTGATAACTTGTCCACAAACTATCGCACAGGTACCAGCTCTGATAACCAGTCTCCAAGTTAAGGCCTCAATAGTTACTCTTCAGCAGGACTAGTAGCTTAAAAAAAGTACTAGTCCTTCACAAAAGTGTCTCGTCCTGATGTGTTTTGGCTCAGCAGCTAGTCATATGCAGGACGAGTGAATTCAGCTCTAGTTCTCCCCTATTGCTACTAGTCTAGACGAGCAGACTAGTGTCTAGTTTGGAGACTGCTAACCTCACTCAAAGCAACTGTCAATCAATCATCAATCAAATCTTAAATTTATTTGGATAGGCCCTAGTTACTAAAATGTAATGGATGAATAATGTAAGCTATCTATGTTACTTTTCAGTGATTAATCTAGAATTTGGCAACAATACGACGTGGATTACATAATCATAACAAACTACAAATATTGTATGGGTCCCATTTCTAAGTTCTAATTCTTTTGAAAAATAATGAGCCGTAGACTCGCTTCCTCGGTCTACGAGAATTTCATTTATGCTGCACATATATTCAGTGTTGCAATATCATCCCGTGGGTTAAGAAGTGCCATTTTAGCAGGGAATATTCGCCGGGTTAGACTTACGTCAAAAGCAAGGTCAATACAACCATTTTTTACTTGGCGTACATCTGATGTTTGACTTATCTCGGCTGAATAATTCATCAGTGGGCCTTCCAATTGGTTGTTTTTTAGGTGAAAGTAATGCGGATATTAAAGGGGTTATATACTGCATATGCAGCCATGAGATATGACAATGTAGGCTCGGGTAGCCTATCACAAGGCCTTTAAATGATCTGACATGAAGGCCTATTTCAAAAACTTCTCTATTAAGCAAATCTTGGTAAATGTTTTGCAAAATTGACGTCATCAACTAAAAGCACATGGCTTATTTTTTAGAACAGCAATATATTTTCAAAACAGCTGCATAGCTGCTGTATATGGGTATTTTCTTGTGCATGCAGTGCTCTTTAGTTGTAATGGAGATGCTTTGATCAAGATGACATACATTTTAATCTCTTGGCTAATCCTTACCTGGTAAATCACTTCTACAGCTGTTGCTAGTGACCACTCTGGTTCTAAAGGCTATAACAGGCCAGGATGTTCAAGGTCGCATATTTAATATCAGAGGAATCCCTAGGGTTTTGTAAAAAGACCTTATATCTATTAGAGCTAGAGGCTGTCACAATTGTACTTGGCCTTCATCTTTGCACTTGATGTATGGTTTACACAAACGTTTTTGTAATGATAGAAATAAAAACTATTATATGTACCGTATTCGTTCTTTTAATGCACAGTGCGCTTACAAAAACAAATTTCAGCAAAAAAAAAAATTAATAAGCACACCCCTTATAGTCTACAATATGGTTTTCGGAAGTGAAATCCTTGCCAAAAAATAGCAAGATTTGTATAATATTTTATCTGTATAAATGAGGGGCACGTTTATGGAATGGTTTGCCATCAGCTCTTAGAGATTGCACTGATTTAAATACTTTTAAGAGTCTTTTTTAAAAACTCATTTGTTTAAAATTTCTTTTAATAATGCGTAGTTTTAATGCACTGTGTAAGGTGTTTTTCTCGACATTTGTATTCTTAATGTTACTGTTTCAATTTTACGGTAATTACTGTTTAATCTTTTTTTGTTGTAAAGTGTCAATGAGACGTATGGATATTGGCACTATAGATACAACCTCTATATCATTATGTGTGTGTTTTTGTCAGGCGAGAAGGCGAATGCGGCACGGAGCGTGGGGTCCGCTGGGCTCCGTGGGGCGATCCCCCAGGACAGTCAGCTCACCACCCTCATGTACTTCCCCCCGCGGCATCAACAACGTGAGCCACTTCTTTATGTACACTGTTCTTAGTGGTAGGAATATCCATACAATTTGAGACACTACTACTCACTTTTAAAACTTGACGCAACAAGCGCCAATGTGACGTCATCAAGATCCAGAAAGAGTCACTTCTGTTGAAGGTTCCGCGATGGTGACCGCAACATCAAGTTTTGCGTTTAAAGTGAGTAGTAGTGTCTCAAATTGTATACCCTATGTAAAGTCACTTCTTCATTTTTTTTCACGTAATTTCATTGGTTGTCATGATCCAGAAGTATCCAATAACCCGGAGAGGGTTATCACGCTTCTCTTGAAGAGGGGTGATACCATGGTTATCATGCTTGTACTCAGCCGGACTACTTTTTTCACATTTTAAAAACAGTGTTGTATTTTGAAATTGTAATTGTAAACTGAAAAGGGTTGTAACAGTGAAAAGATTGATAAATACAAAAACCAGGGGTTGAGATGATAATTGATCAAGTATGTTGGCTTGAGGTTACAGAGACAACGGTTCATCCGTGTAACCTTTTTAACAGCTCACTGCTTGGGATGATGGTATCATTCTGGTCTCAAACTTTTGAATTGAGTTCGAAATTGGGCCTTTGATATAGTCAAAATGGAAGATATCTTCAGCCACAATACAGTGGTAGGAACCAAACAATGAATTGTTAAACTATTTTATCATGAATTTGTGGCGCATCAGGTCAGACAAGAACTCACCTGATGAATAATTCATGTTACAAACTCACAAGTTTTGCATTACATACATTGACGATAATTTCATGTTATCATGAATTCTATCATTCCGTGGCAAAATCTTGCCAATAACCCATGCTGATTGGTCGAACAGGCGAGTCAATTATACGATATGCACGCTGCTAAGGGCTGTAACGCCGCATGCTTGAAATTAGCACAGTAAACATTTACACATCTTCCGACTTCTACCTAATATTTGACAAATTTATACCACTTTATTTGCAAAAACTTGGTGTCAAATCAATCGCATATTCGCCGTGACGCCATCAAGATCCAGAAAGAGCTTCCGCCTCTGTTGAAGGTTCCGCTGATGGTGACCGCAAGTAAACATCAAGTTTTATGAGTAAAGTGAGTAGTAGTGCTACCATCCACAAATAAACCTTTCCTTCTGCTAACTGAATGATGTTTATAAATTTCCGATCACTTTGTCTAACAATTTCCTGTAAAACAATTTTGTGTGGAATATTAAAGGAAATATGTCACTATTAAAACAATGTTCGCCATCATCCCCATACAACACATTAGGCACTGGTGGCAGTTGTAAAAATCACCAACTCCAATTTGTAGTCCTCAAATATGGCCGTTGTTGTGAATCTTTCTGCACACGTACTCAACCTGAAACAAGATTTTTTAAAAAATATAATGGACCTATATATTATATAAAAATTCCATCATAGGACCTCTTACTACAGTTATAAAGTGCTCAGATATATTTCTTTTTTTTTTGTTTGTAAACTACTAATTATCATTGTCTTCTTAATTAATCATTGAGAATGTTACATATTGTTTTGCCAAATACAACTCACCTTTTTCCAAAACATTTTTCGATATCATTGATATCTCATCAACAATTACAACTTGTGTACTCCTTATGCCGTCCAGGACGCGAGGATTATTGTCTTTGATATGCTGGACAGATTTTTCGGCACTATATCTGTGGTTTTAAAATTAATGTATTTATTTTTTGCTCACTATAGATGGAATAATATGAATAAAAGTATGGGGATGACAATCATTGACATACATAAAAGCATTTTGCCTTAAATATTTTGTTACTTTATGACTAACTCTAATTATTTTTGTAAATTTCACATCACTTTGTTTTACAATTTCCTTTACACTAATTTTCTTATTTTCATTATGTTATTGAAATATTGACGATATGTTTTCTGTTTTCAGTACTTGTACCTTCCATCTCGAATTCCACTCCAAGAATGGAATGTTTGGCCTCCATTCAGTAGCTGCGCTGCCAACCCTGTAGCTGACGTAATGGCTACTTTCTTTTTTTCATTTGTGAAAAAATCATTTATCTGATTTATAAGATAAGATTTTCCTGAAACAAAAAATAATGATTGGTGAAACAACCATCAATCATAGATTTTAAAATTGCTAAATAATATTGGTTTGATGGCTGAAGCATTTTTTCTGTGATATAATATATTAAATCTATATCTATTAATGATATGTAAAGAAAAATATGAAATTGTTAATTTCAGTTGTGTACTTCATATTGAAATTTATGGTAATGTTTTCACACAACCACGACATATTTAAAACAATATCGTTTTCCGTATTAAAAACAACAGACATTGTATGTGATTCATCATTAAATGTTTAAAGTATTTTATTATTATTTATTATTATTGTAGAAAATCGTTTTATACTAACCAGTGCCAGCTTGCCCAGTAATTAGCACGTTATGGCCCTGGGTAGCTCTCATATATGCTTTTTCTTGGCTTGGTGTCAGGTTATTACTAGTTGAACTTTTGAAAGAAAAACCAAAAATTACAATTATGTACATGTATGTCCATACTGTTAACAGTGTTAAACAAATGTAATGTATTTAGTGAAAATGAATGTATCTTGTTATTCAAATATTGTAGTAGTTACTCAACTGTACAAGTACCATCTAAATACAAATTATTGTTTGATTAATTAACTTTATTCTATTTTGTGTATAGTAATATTATTAGATATTCTGTATATTTGGCCTACAGCACTAGGTGTCATTTAATTGGAAAAGGTCCAATAAGTGCTGTTTTTTCGGTTATAAGCCCATGGGCTTTAATGCGGGAATATACGGTATATACTACTGCATATGCAGCCATAAGATATGACAATGTAGACTCAGGATTATGTTGTGGCTACCGTCTTTTCCACCAATTCACAATTCAAAAGTTTAAAAGATAGCCTAAATATTTGTATGTATTTTTCTCCTGAAGAGGTGTTGTTAGAACACGAAAATTTTAGAGATATGATTTGAGAATAACATTTAATATTGTCTAACCTTTGAATCTTTTAAACTTTTGAATTGTAAATTGGTGGAAAAGACAACATGAAAAGAACCACCTTCAACCAAACAATTAATGTTAAACTCGGGATGAATCTGTGTTTTTGTCAGACGAGAAGACGAATGCGACGTACGGAGCGTGGGGTCCGCTGGGCTCCGTGGCGACGATCCCCGGGACAGTCAGCTCACCACCCTCATGTACTTCTCCCCCCGCGGCATCAACAACGTGAGCCACTTCTTTATGTACACTGTTCTTAGTGGTAGGAATATCCATAGGGAATACAATTTGAGACACTACTACTCACTTTAAACGCAAAACTTGACGCAACAAGCGCCAATGTGACGTCATCAAGATCCAGAGTCACTTCTGTTGAAGGCTCCGCGATGGTGACCGCAACATCAAGTTTTGCGTTTAAAGTGAGTAGCAGTGTCTCAAATTGTATACCCTATGTAAGTCACTTCGTCATTCTTTTTCTCGTAATTTCATTGGTTGTCATGATCCAGAAGTATCCGATAACCTGGAGAGGGTTATCACGCTTCTTCGAAGAGGGGTGATACCATGGTTATCATGCTTGTACTCAGCCGGACTACTTTTTTCACATTTTTTTAAAAACAGTGCTGTAATTGTTTAGAAAAAGAATGATAAATACAAAACCGGGTTGAAGTTGTAATATCAACATGAATTATGTAACCTCTATTTATCATGAGTTCTTATCATTCGTATCACAGCCTGGGGGTGAAGCCTGATGTGCTAAAAAATGGTCTATCTTTTATCATACAGCTCATGACTCATAATTTTGCACAGTTATCCTGCTCTATAACTGCCTGGTAACCTGGCCATCAGTATCAGACTAATCTGATACTCTATGTATCAGTCAGTTTTGTCATTAATTTCCAGGAAAAGCAACAAAAATACGTTCATGTTTACGGAGTTATTTAGAAAGGAGGCACAGGTTTAAATGTCAGAACTAAAATGCGTTAACAAACAGTACATATGTATCCATGTTATTCATCAATATTTGCCAAATTTATAGTTGCTCATTTGTTATTTCTTGAATTTAAATCATACCAACAGAAACCATTGGGACTTATCATTCACAAATGTTTTTTAAAGTGGATAATTTCAAAACTATACTAAATATTCAAAGGTTTTTAACTGAATAACATGCCGGCAGTCACATGACAGAAATGGCAATGAAGGGGGGGGCAGGATATGATTTATTTTTTCGGTTAATCTCGGGAATCATACACTCATTTAGTGTGGATTTTAGTCATTTTATTCATGATAGATTTCTATTTCCCTCATTCTTCGGGTCAATTTGAAGTCTCTGGGGCTGATGGTATGGCCCGTGCGTCTTTTATGATCACCTACAGCAGTGGGCACTCTTTTTGGGGTTCAGGTGCTCTTTGATACCTGGTATCAGACTAGTTCTTCCAGTCTCACCATCAGTCATGTTGTCATTGATTTCAGCCTAATACTTTCACGTTTACGAAGTTATTTAGAAAATGAGAGCACTACAATTGTGATTGTTGGTAACTTTAAATTCTTATACAATCATGAATGAAGAAACCCATCCATCAAATAACATGCCATTAATAAATTATTTGTTGTCTAAATACAATATATGATCAATAAAATACCACATTCATGCTGAATACGTCGTTTTTGTACACGGCTCACGCATCATCTTATCTGACGAGTTCTGTCATCGGACTCATCGCATAAGATAAGACAAAACGACATATTCGCACTCACGTGGTATTCTCTATATATCATCCAAATCAACTTTACAAGATTCACACAATCCAGTGTATCGGTTTAAAGATAATGCTCAGCCAAAATAATATTTGTTCTGTTAAGCCCAGTATCAATGAATAATGCCTTTTCCATTGCAAGTGTAAGGAAAATAGTATTTATATTTTCCACATTTCCCATGTCTTCTTGCTAACTAAAATACAAGGTCACGTGATATTACATCATCGAATGATTTTCGCCAGCCATACCGTGGATTTCTGACGGCAGACTTCCCATTTTACATGGGCGAGATAGGCGGCCTCTTACGTGCACCGTGCAAGTTACGTCTGACGAAAATCATTCAGTTGACATTTGTTGCATTCCCGTGTTTATTGCGTTTATACCGGCCTTTTACTGCATAGTATTTAAATTACTCTACATACTTTAATACGCTGTTTAAATGAAAGAAACTTTCAGAATACACAGACCACATCACATGGCTTCTATACAAGCATATTTGTTCGGCCACTGAGCATAACCTTTGAGTACAAGTTCGCTCTGTTTCTACGTGTCTCCCCCCCGTTGCAGGCGCTGACCGAGTGGGGCGCGCTGCTGCGGCGCTGGTACGGCAAAGAACCGCACTACCGCGAAGCCGACCTCACCAACAACTACCTCGGCTACTGGACAGACAACGGTACGCTTTGTTACCGTCTCTATTCGTTGGTAGTTGACACCCAACTGGCTGACCCCAGGCTAGATCCAATCATCTTTATAGTTAATGAGAGGCACCTCTTATTCTCAAAGTGATGATACTGTATGTAAGATTTATATACCGTAGATTAAAAAAATCTTATAAAATTATGGTTATTTGACAATTATATTGGAGCTTTTGGGAATATAAAAACTTGCAATATTGATTATATCTAATCAACCCACAGAGGGCAGCACTGAATAGTCGCAGTTGTATTGATTTTCTCACAGATGGCGCCACATGGATGTATGAGTTTCTGGCTCCACAAACCTTAACTACTTTGTTTTTCTATCTGTAGGCGCGTACTTTGTTTTTCTATCTGTAGGCGCGTACTACTACTACCTGACAGAGCAGAATAAGACGTACGAACAGACGATTCTCGACGTGAAAGCGTACGCCGACCAGCAGAATATACCATACAGGTAACACACAGAATATACCGTACAGGTAACACACAGAACATACTGTACAGGTAATGTACTATCTCCAGTTGAGACAATCTCTAAGAACTGACTTGAAGAAGCCTGTACAAGGCAAAATATTGTAAAATTAATAAATTAAAAAGTTAAAAAATCTAAAATCATTTTTGAAACAAGCATCTACCTAAATCTATCTACTCAATTATTTTAACTGATGCAACACAGAAAAATTTCTATTATTCTAAGAACTGCTGTTAAATAAGCCTGCCTATGTTCATTACTAGTCCTGGTGGCACTTGAAAGAAGTTGATCTAAATGTACGGCCCTCAGTAAGAAGTTCCAATCACCTGGTGTAAACAGCGATATTTCCGTTTGCTAGATTTATGATTTGAGCTGCTGCGAGTCCTCTCATATTTATTGAATATCAGTCAAAACATTGACACTTCGTTATACCTGCTTTAATGTCTAAAATGTTCTAAAATAGTTCCAAAATGCTCCCAAATATCAGTTTAACGTTTCAACAATTTATGTGAAACCCTTTTTTCATTAGTTGTCAAAACGTTAAACTGATATTTTGAAGCATTTTGTAATATTTGGAACATTAAAGAAGCAGGTATAAAGCAGGGTATGAAACTCATCAAAACACTGGGCCGGAACTTCAAAGCGTAGCCGGCCCATACAAAAAGTGTCCAGCCCTTAATTACGTTAATATTGAGAACTCTGAAAAAAGTAGCCTACCCACTGGGCCGTGAACTTTTAAAACCAGCCGGCCCGGTCCAAAATCAGCCGGCACCGGGCCGCTGGGTAGGCTCTATTTCATACCCTGTATAGTGGCAAGAAATGAAACCAAAGCAACAAGAGTTAAATCTGTTCACAAGTTTGAATTTTGGTTATGAGTGTTTGTCGATACACAAAGTGTGAGATGGAAATGTGAGTATTTTTACATGAAGCAGTCGATCAAAGGCGTTTTTTCAGCTTTGTGGTCACACAATATTGTGACCTAGCCATATATAAAGAAGTGTCACTGTTTAGTTTTTGACGACTATTAGATAATTATAACCATCTCGTGTGTGACAGATACGTGCAGTACGATTCGTGGTGGTACCCCAAGGGCCCTGACGGGGGCGTCACGGAGTGGACCGCGATGCCGGCAGTCTTCCCCAGCGGACTCGGCCAGCTGTGGAACCGCACCGGCTGGCCCGTGTCAGCCCACAACAGATGGTGGTCAGTATCATAGTCAGTCATGTCACTCACTGTGGTCAGTATCATAGTCATGTCACTGGACTGCTGTGGTCTAGCAGCAAACTGTCATGTTTTTCACTGTACAAATAAGAGCATTATCTTCACACTAACGGTTTTTCTAGCCTATTGTTTGATTCTGGTTTGGCTAAGACACCACAAGGCTTTTGTTATCTCAACACTAAAACAGTTTTTCTGCCTTTTTATCTTGATTGTTGCCGTTCACAAAAGGGAGATAACCTGACCTCACTGCTCTTGACCAATCAGAATTGAGAATAGCAAACTGGGGAGAAAGGATTTTTACACAACAAATAGCTGGCATTATCTTCACACAACAATGATTCTCCTGCATTATCTTCACACTAACGATTCCAGCCATTATCTTGATGGTGTTTACCGCTCACAAACAAGATAACCCTCCTACGGCTCTTGACCAAGCCAGGCCAATTGGGGCAGGTACAAGGCAGATCCAGGGAGAAAGGATTTTTACACAACAAATAATAGCATTATCTTCAGAACGATTCTCAGGGGAGGGACCACCATAAAATGAGCCATTTGGGGGGCTCACCAATGAACAGGTTCAAAAGATTCAGTATTTCTGGACAGGGTGGGGTACAGGAAAAATTAACATTGACTGAATTTTTTTTTGTCAATTTGTATGATCTTTTGTATGGTCCATCAAAATTAGCACAATATGGTCCATAAAAATTCTATTCCCGAAACATATAAAAGTGTTATTTAGTCCAAAAAAAGGAAAAATGAATGTACTTTTTATACTAAAAAAAAAACAAAGAAAAGTTTTTTATCTCAAAATTCTTTTATCTCCAGAAAGTCTCTTTAACCCATACTCTACCGCCGAACAGGTAGCACCCGCTAACATGCTGCTTAAGGTGGTCCATGTGTAAATATAAATGCAAGTGTATTTATTATTGTTAACACACCTGTAAAATTATAGATGTTGGTTTATTGCTGCCGAAATACATAATCAATATAGAAAGACCTATTTTACTATCGTGCAAATATAAAGTACTATGTACTCTAAAAAGAAAGTAATGGATAAAAGGTGAGAGTATACACAGTGAAAATTGTGCAGCATAATAAAACTCATGCATCAAATAAAATAGCATGCAATAAAAACTATTGTATTACATAAAATAATATAGATGATATAATGTAATTTTTGTTGTTAATTATGTTGGGTACAGTCATGTGATCAGCATGAAAGCATTATCAATTTTTAAAAATATTTTTGTAGTATTATTTCAAATGCTGTAAATTTATGATACGGATGATTCTGCAATATTATAAAACTCCATATTATGAGTGCACTAATATGGAACCGTTTTTACAGGACTGGTTGAATGACGAATTTGACATGATGAACATTACCAAGACGGACTTCAATATGGGTAAGTGGCATTAGATTTAATCGCAACCTTCATTTTATATCTTGATTTTTTGTGCAGTGTATCAATATTAAGAATGATCTATTTTTACAATTTTGAATTCTAGAGCATTCATTTTGCATACTTTGTGTAACAGGTTGTGATTGGCTGATATTTGTGTTGTAGGCCGTGATTGGCTGTTTGTGTAATAGGCTGTGATTGGTTGATGTTTGTATTGTAGGCTGTGATTGGTTGATATTTGTGTAATAGGCCGTGATTGGCTGATATTTGTGTTGTAGGCCGCGATTGGCTGCTGCAGATGGGGAAAGGCGCCCAGAGAAGCGGCCTGACCATCCAGTACTGCATGGCCCCGTCCAGACACATACTGCAGAGCCTCGAGATCCCCGTGGTCACTCAGGTATGGCAGTGGTCAGTGAGTGGTCAGTGAGTGGTCAATATGATTATTTGGTGAAGTGCTCAGAGTTTTATAGGAATCATAATTTTGGTTAGTTTTGTTTTTATTATAAAAAATATTTTTCAAATTGTATTTGATTCAGATCTCAATTGCTTTTGAGAATTCTAAAACAAAATTTGAACAAAGAAGACATATATTTTGGACTCTTTTAGCTTTCAATATAATTCAGTAAACAGAAAGACACAAAGAATCATGAACACATTTGCTATACACCAAACACAGAAAACTATTAGGAAACCGGTTTCTAGGCTCGAGTCAGTGACGACTACCAGCCTGGGAATGACCAGTGGAAAATCGGCGTGTCGTCCATATTCGCTCACGCTATCGGACTCGCTCCGTTTAAAGACAACTATTGGTCGACCAGCAACCAGACGGGTGATAAATATCGTAAGTTAGATGCAGCGCGGACTAGGCTAGAATATTTTCTTTCTCGTGTGGTAATAATCATTTGTACATTTTTGATTCAGCTAAAGACTTAAAAATGACATTTCAGGACTGCATTGGTCCGCCAGCAAGCAAACCCTATGTTCGATGCAGGATGGATTGCATTGTTTTTCTTTTGATTAACAACAATTTTTTGACAGCTTTGCATCCAATGGATGTAATTAGTGTTTACAATTTTTTTCTGGTCTAGTGTCTAGCCGATGCTGTTTGCTGTTGACAGAAAAGCTGCTACATCTGACTTATAAATCTACAGGAGTTGCAGGTTACTATGGATATCATGATACACTACTCTAGATCTGCAGCAGAAGATTGATTTACAGCAGTTGTGTTCAACTGTCTGATATTTTTACTTTCTTCCAGTGGCAAGCTTTTGTCCTGGCTTTTCTCTGGTCAAATCTCGTTTTGCACGTGGCTTTTGTTGGTTTATACTATTATGAAAAAGGAAAGACGTGTCGTGAGTCGTCTACTCACTTTTCTTGATTGTACTCGCAATTTTCAAAGACTTACTGATTTTCTTCTCACGTGGTCATTTGTTGACAGTGAACGGAATCACCATTTTTGTGTCTATTTCTATCAATCCATATCTGCTACTTCATTTTAGGTTTCTGAACAGAGTCAATAGTTTGCAAATAGCGAACTGAATCCCAAACATGTCATCAATATTTTCTTGACTTCTGTTGATTTGACACAAAGACAGGGTTATCCAAGTCACTGAGTTGTCGTTTGTAAATCATGAACCAAATCCATGCAGTTCACCTAATGAGTCTACACACTGACTTTTACGCTCTCCCACAGCAAGTAAAACGTTCTTTCTTTACCGTTACTTGTAAATAGTGAACTGAATCGCTGCCACTGAATCTACCTTTTCTTGACTTTAGCTGACTGTGGATGTGATACAAAGGCGGGTTTAACGAGACCACTGATGTGTCTTCTGTGAATGTTGACCTTTTGACCTTTCAGACCCGTGTGAGTGGAGACTACCAGCCCGGCAACGACCAGTGGAAAATCGGTGTGTCGTCCATATTCGCTCACGCTCTCGGACTCGCTCCGTTTAAAGACAACTATTGGTCGACCAGCAACCAGACGGGCGATAAATATCGTAAGTCGCATGCAGCAGGAGCACGAGTCATCGCTACGTGTCAGTTGTGTTTACTTCAAAAACGTTGATTGTACTTTTCTTTCCAGATTTTTATGTTATTTGAGTATTGATGTACGACTTTGTGTGTAGATGTAGATAGTATTGCATGTTCTAACGCCTTTGACTTTTCACCTATTATTTGAAATCTCTGCTTCACCCTGTAGATTCCAACCTGCATGAACTGTGATGATTTTGTTGATTAGCGCGATGCAGCTTCATAATGATAATTTTTTATAGGTTATAAGAACAACGCTTTTAACATCACTCTACAAAATCAGACTGACTTCTAAATTTCCACGAAAACCTTCACCTCTTATAAAATTTACAATTGGCTCCACAACCGTGTTTTGACCTTTGCCCTCTGCCGCTCGTAGACGCGCGTGAGTGACGACTATCACTACCTCGCCGACCAATGGAAGGTCGGCGTGTCATCTCTGTTCGCCATGGCGATGGGACTCGCGCCTTTTAAAGATAACTTCTGGACAAAACCAAACCAGCCTGGGAATAAGTACAGTAGGGCACGGGCTTTCCTGAGAGCGGTCGTAGTTCGCGTGCTTTTTTAATGACTGGCTTGCTAGGTGGTTGTGAATAATACTAACTTTCAAATACATCTTGCAGTAAAAGTATTGATGCTAGCGTCTGTAATTCGTTCACTTGGTATTAAACTGCACTCTGATTTAGTATTGCATAAAAACTAGAAAATTGAATAGTCTGAAAAGTTTTTTAACACGGAAGTTGTACCTGAGTATATCAACTAATATTTCAACTATGCATCAATATCTACTTTTCAATTGAGAGGGTATTCTTTTTTCAGTAAATCGTTTCTAATAGTACTTGTAGTTATTTCCTTTTAGTATACAATTACACATAGCATTAGCAGTAACTATATTATCTTTAAGCATAGTTTTAATTTTGTTTATTTAGCAACATGTTTTTTAAAGGGGCTTCGTTTAGTGTCTCATAATGCTAAAAGAAAACTTTAAGAATTTATGCAATATAATTCAAATGAATTATTTTTACAATATTTTAGAATTGTATACATTTATTTTGATTTCAGTTTATATATAGCTCTCTTTAAAAATGTATGCATTATTCAATTTTATGAGAACTACTTGAAATAATATACATGTAAAATATATGGTAAATTTCTTATCAATTTAATTAATAAGTAATATTTTCTTTTATGGATATTTTATTTAGAGAATCATAAATTTAGATATGCATGGATTTCGTTATCATACATGTACTGTAGGTTTAATTATTATCAATTAAAGGTTGAAATCACAATTTCATTCTCTGAATAAACAATTATATTTTAATGTATTTTTAGAATGTTAACATGTACTATAAGGGCTTTTGTACAGATTATTTCAGGATGGCTTGATGATCAGAAGCAGTAAATTTTGTAATTTGATAGAGATATCCAATATATGTTTTCCAAAACATTATGCATTGAGTCTTTAATATTGTAAAGATATATGCATACACATATTTGAAGTAATAGACTACACAGTTTGGCGAACAATTTTGTTACTTTGATACTAGAATGTCTGTAGTCACATTTTTCATGATTCCAACATGTTCATATTTTCTGTTTTTAAGTACCAATGAAATAGTAAAAGGAAATTTTATTGCATGCTTATTCAATATAGTGATGTAATGTGTATTACAGGGTAATCAGCTATTCGGTTACAATAACATTTCTTACAGAATTATTTTTTCCCATGTTATTTGAGCTATCAAAACATGAAAAACTCAAACAATATTCATAACTAAAATTCTATCAATAAATTTATCAAAGAAGCACTTAACTTTAGTATCGAAAAACATAGTAACGAAAACTATTTTGTTTGGTTACATAATGTCTTATTGATATCTATATTTCACGCTGCCGTAGTTTTAAATCTGCTCTGAAAAGACATTTATTCCATGTAGCTTATGATGAATAGTTATGAGTCATTTATTGTCGTTGATTGATATGCATTAGTAGGATATATGATATGTATGTATTTGTATTGACTGTTAGCTCTGGGCTATCTGGGATATCTATATTTCCTGCTGCGTAATCGTGTGTGTCAGACCGTATTGATGTCTATATTAGCGTCTGTGTTGTTTCAGACCGGACCGAGCCGTACCCGGCGCTGCAGTCCGTGGTGGCCACCCTCAGCACCGGACCCGTCGGTCAGCAACACTTTACTCATTCATGGCCTAAGGCCTAGAAAAAATGATCCTGTGGTTCCGGTAACCCTAGCTAACCCATTTTAACCCCCAAACCTAATCTTTTTATTGAGTTTTTTTATAAAAACTTCAAACCTATAGATTCAGACATAAAATAATATACTAATTTGGTATATCCAATAAAAAAAATCATTTTGTAATTCATCACCATATTGTTTAATTTTACCATCATGTTGTGTGATTGTGCAGTCATTCGAAAAAATTTTCTATTAGCTGCTGATATAGACTGTTACACTGGACCCCTTGCGCCGCACATAATTTTTTGCAGTGCTAATATAGGCAGTGTAACAACCTAATTAAAAAACATTGTAAAATACAGCGTGTTCAGCCAAAAAAATCAATTTTTACTAAGGGTAAGCCAATTCATGTGCCCATGGAACCAAACAATACATTTTTTTTTTGTTGTTTAAACCTACATTTTGTAAAATTATAGCTCAAACAAAAATGCAGCCTCCCTTTATGAAACCATTTGGGAGGATTATTAAAACAACCTCAAGTTTCACCATATTGAACTTTTTTTTTGTGGGTCCTAACTGTATTATCTTCATTAGGAAAAACCCATGGTGATGTTTCTTTGTTTTTTCCGTCTGTAAATTTATGAACCATTGTTCCATTTTGTGTGTGTTTGTGCCTGATCCACATAATCTAGTATGTGAACGTGAGCTATGCATGAAATCAGTGTTTTTTCATATTGAAAATTCCATGGATCCAAGATTACATGAATAAAAAATTTTCATTTCAATTTTTTCAAAGTGTTCATTTGTTCATTATTTAAATGTTATGGGATTAAATTGTTGGATATTGGGACAATATGGTGGGACTCAATTTTCACCCATTTTAGGGATCAAAAGAATTATTTTTTTTATCCAAGTTTTTTTAAAAACTTCAAACCTATAGATTCAGACATAAAATAATATACTAATTTTAGCGATCCAATAAAAAAAATCATTTGTAATTCATCATTTTTGTTTAATTTTACCATCATGTTGTGTGTGCAGTCACTTTCGTTTTCTATGTGGAGTAAAAAAAAGGTGTGGCCCCTACCTAACCTAATTTTTTGCTGTAAAAAATATGAAGAAAAAAAATTACCTACCTTACTAACCTATTTTTCAAAATCATGTTACCGGAACCAAACAATCATTTATTCATGTCCTAAGGGCTGTCTACATTTTGTCACGTTAAGCAAAAGTGGAATATTATTCCACCTCCTAGGTGGGGGTGGGGAACAGTTCGCTCAAGTTTCTGATATTCCACTTTTTTTTGTGGGTCCAAGATTGACACCAGCAGCGGACCCGTCGGTCAGACACTTTCTTCATTTTGTCATGCTCCGCAAAAGTGAACCATTGTTCCATTTAGGTGTGTGTGTGTGTGTGTGCGTGTGTGTGTGTGTGTGTGTTCGGTCAAGTTTCTCATATTCCACTTTTTTTTGTGGGTCCAAGATTGTTTTCCGCATGCTGAAAATTTTCATTTCAAGATTCAACTATTTGCTATTTAAATGTTGGATTAGAGATCAATGGATAGGACAATATAGAATTTTCACCCATACATCCATCAATTGTGATTGATAGATGTCTTATTATTTTTATTATGTAATTTTCATGTTAGTTTCATTTTATCTATGTATACATTAAATATCATTGTAGTGTCTCAAAATGCAAAACACTGTTCAGATGTTTTTCGATTTTGTCACACATCTGATATTTCCACTTTTGGGTTGGGGGGTGGTAGGGGGTCTAGAAAAAAGAGAATATTTATCCACTTTAATTAAGGCCTGGTCAAATAAACTTGTGTGCTTCCGTAGCCGAATGGTTAGGGAGTTGGACTCGTGACCAGAAGGTCGTGGGTTCGGTTCCCGGTCTGGTGGTAGGTGTTGAGCAAACCTACCTCTGACAGGTCGCACACTGCTCCGTGGCACCTACATGTTAAATAGGTATGGGTCATTGGGTTGAAAGAGTGAGTGAGTGATTGTGTGAGTGAGTAGCATTGTGCGCTGAATGTGCTGCCGATGCAAGTATGCGAGAAATGATCAAATGCTGATCAATGAAGTGTGCCAATGACCTGGTGTAAATTGTAAAGTCATGAGAGCCAGACTGGGATCAGGACTATAAACCACCACATTCACATTCACATTTACATAGGATTCGGTTGACTGAGTGTTGTGTTTTTCAGGCCCGAGCGACAAGATCGGTCTGTCGGACGTCGCTCTCATCATGAAGTCCGTCAACGCGGACGGCCTCATCCTCAAACCCGACCGCCCGGCAACCGCCGTCGACGACCAGATCGCCATGGTAACGGCGGACATTCCCGATATATACTTCATTAAAAAGCAGGACACACGTTAGCCTACCAATATTTCAGCGGCCATCTTGAATTTCAAAATGGCTGCCATATTTTTTTATACATCTGAATTTGAATTCAAATCTAGGCAATATAGGCGATTCGCCTTTGACCCATTGGAATTGATTACTTAAAAAATAATGTACATTGTATGTATCAATGTGTCAATATTAAAGAATATACGAATGATGCTATGTTTGGGGAAATTATTCGCTCGCCCAAGAATTTTATGCATTTGCTTCTGGGGGAACATGATAACGTTTTTAACAGTGCCTTTAATAATTTTATATCCTTAGCTTGTTTCTATGTCTTATTACCCGTATTAAAGGGAGTATTGCATCTATCATCTATATATATATATATCTTATTGTACATAACGTTTTAATGTCAAAGAATGAGTATATATATAATTAATGCTATTGATTGATTGATTGAATAAAAATACGTTTAAAGTAGATTCAAATCTCCAAGTGATCAGCGATGTCTGTTTCAGGCTGCCATATTTTTATACATCTAAATCTAAACTGAAATCTGTGAGCTCTGCGTGGTGTTTGTTTCAGGCCGCGTTCCGTGATTTCTCGGGCGAGGTGTGGACGACCCATACGACCGTGTCCGGTTTGTTTTTCGGCATCGTGCTGGCCGCGGATTTCTCCGACGACGACATGCTAGCGCTGACCCCGCACAGCGCTGGCTTCGAGAGAACAGCGCCGGTCAGTAACAAACAGTGTCACCGTGATAGTAAGGTTCTACTGTAGACATGCCATAAAGGTCAAACTTACAGAGCTCAGTCAGGGGCACACATTTATGCATTATGTGTCATTTTGAGTTCTTTCTTTATAAAATATGCCTAAATTCCAAAATTAAAACCATATAATTACTAAATATATCTAAAAATTATTTATTTAATTGTTTTCAACTATCGTTCTCATCAGAATACAATAAAAACATCTTTATGCATGTAAGACCTTGTGAGGTCAAGTGAAGGAGCGGTGAAGTGTTTGTATTCTATAGACCAGTTCTAGCTAGTTTGTGTATTGTCTTGTGATGCCCTTAAACTGGTTCTAGCCAGTTATGGTCTGCCTTCCTATATAAAGAGGTTCATGTATGTGTATAGTGGAGAATGATTTATTAAAGTCTGAATCATGCAAACTGTGTTCTTTCATTGACACAACTGAAATTAATCAGTAAATAAGATAAATGATAGTCAACTTTATGACACTTTCTTCCAGAAAGACACACCGGTTAGAACCTCTCTGTTAAGGTAGTTCATGTCGAAAAATCCTGCTTTTTTACCGAGAGAATGCTATAAAGCATGCAATTATTTACCAAGAAAATATTATTTGATCTGTTTAATGTAAAAATGTTTAAGTAAATCTAATGTAAAATTCTTTGGTGAGTAAATGACACCCTTTGCAGACTAAATTATGATATTTAATAAGTTTTGTTTTGATAAACGGTCAGTTTGAAGGATTTACGAACTTCACTTGAAATACAAAAAAAGGATGTTCGATAATTTTGATTATTTCATTAATAAGGTTGGTGACCATAACATTTTATTGAATGTTTCTAAAGTAGTAGTAGTAGTAGTAGCCCCTTTAATTATTAAAAATTTTGTTAGTGGCATGAAATATTTGTGTTGTGGGTTGCAACAAAATAAATTTTTTATATAAGAAATATTAAAATATAAATATGAAATATGAATTTTTAAAAAAATGGTGGCATGTTTTAGATTCTGCAAAAATATGTAAGTCTTCACCAGTTATAAATAAACCAAATGAAAATTATCAAGTAAAAAAAAAGTTCATTTTAGGTTGCAAATGATGTAGAGCATCATTTGACTTTGTATATTACCGATGATGGAGAGCATCGTTTGACATTTGCTAAAAAAGATCACTTTAATTCTCACTTTGAGACTCTGCCAAAACATGCAAATTTAGCTCATCTTTTCTCATCGTTTTGCCATAAAATCTCTGTAAAATTTCTACAGGAATGTTTTTAATTTCTGCAAATAAAAAATATATGAATTGTAAAATTTATATTGGCTGCTAAATTGTTATATGTATTGTAATATTTACATC
Organism: Streblospio benedicti; assembly: GCA_019095985.1. Lineage (NCBI taxonomy): Eukaryota > Metazoa > Annelida > Polychaeta > Spionida > Spionidae > Streblospio > Streblospio benedicti. The sequence goes on from JAGTTF010005800.1 coordinate 32,126, forward strand.
GGTTTTTGCATTGCTATATTAGTTGTAATTATCATAACGTAATATTTATATCAGTTATTATCAAGGCGACTCTGTAGGCCCAATATGGCTGGGTCCAATGCAATAATAATATTGTAGTTGATGTATATATTTTATAATTTGGACATTGTCACTGTAATGAATTAAATAAACTGAACTAAACTATTTTAAAGCTGATGGAGCATCGTTTGACCTTGTAATTACAATATTTAAAAATTGAAAATAATAATTATCTAACATTATTATCTTTTATTTTTTTTTTTATTTTATTTTTTAACCCATTTTGAACTTGTATTTTACATATGATGTAGAGCATCATTTGACTTTGTAATTACAAAATGAAAAATAGAAAATAATAACTATCTAACATTTATGATATGTCTTTTATTTTCTTATTTTATATTTTCAACCCGTTTTTTATATTGTATTTTACAGATAATGGAGCATCGTTTGATTTTGTAATTACAAAATCAAAAGTAGAAAATGATAACTATCTAACATCTATCATATGTCTATTATCTTTATTTTTTCCATTTATTTCATTTTTCTTAACCCTTTGTATTTTACAGTTGATGGAGCATTGTTGTAGTTTGTAATTACAAAATCAAAAATAGAAAATAATAACTATCTAACATTTATCATATGTTTTTTATTCTCATTTCATTTTCTTATTTTATTTTTTCAACCCATTTTGACCTTGTATTTCATTTTATTTTTTTCATTTTTTATACCCATCGTTTGACGTTGTTTTTTCCAGCTGCTGGAGAGTGTTGTTTTCTCGCACTCGGACCAAGATGCCGAGTTCAGCAGCCAGAAGCCGCTGATTCTGCGCGGCTGCAGCAAGGCCCAGTTCTGTCTGTACTACGTGTCGCCCGTCCTCACTGTCGGGTGAGTGGCTCCACATCTACATCTACATGGTACTGCCCAACGTCAACTAGCTGACGACTATTGGCAGGGAGGCCACGTGACGTTTGTACATGGACCTCCAGAGGCAGGCTAGGTAGCCAACTGAGCATCGGGGGTGTGGAGGGATCACACTAGCTATAGTTTTCAAACTAGATGAGTTCTTTTACGTGCAGAGGTGTGGCTCTCCTCTACACGGGATACGCCTTTTAACGAGGCTTCCGAACCTCCGCTTGGCATCGCTACCGTCTAGTAATAACACTGCACGGTGGCGACGTGCTTCGGTGGAAATCAGCAACTCAGTGGCAGATGTATGACTTATCGGTTTTGGCGACACTGTGAACTTACGACGCAAGCAACTCCTGTTTTCAAGTCGTACGCTCTAACCACTGAGCTACTGAGGACCATGGCGCATTGCTGCGTGAGAGGTGCATGGAATGGGTGGATGTGTGTGTCTCAGAATGGTTTGTTAGGTGACAGAATGCAGGCGACAGACGATTATATACACAGTAGGCGTGATTCATACCTCTTGATACTTGTGGAAGTTGGTCACGAAATCTAACCAATCAAAAGCCCCGCTGTAGAAATGTTCGGCTGCTTCAAACTTAGTATTAATAATGTGATATTGATCTTTTGCAACGCTGCAAAGCATTGATTTTACTTCCACAATAAGCGGTCCCATAGTTTTATCTGAACACCCAGTCCCACCGTTGCAATGACAAGGACCTGGTTGTCTACGCCGAGATGTCCAAGTGGGTTCTTGTTCTTGCTGTTAGAGTATCCGTGGAATTTGTGCTGAATACAGTGAATAGTGCAGGAATTAATAAAACACGTGCTCATTCAAACAACAAATGTTCCTGGGTGTCTGAGCCCATAACCTGTTAGAATATCCGTGAAATTTGTGCTGAATAGTGCAGGAATTAGTGCTGCTCTTGTCAAAGATTTTATCCCGGAGAGTTCCAGAGTATTCTAGTCCACTAGAGATCAATAACACAAATTGATTCTAGGCATGACGTTCTAGTACATGTAATTGACGCATTCGTCGCACAATATTAACACTTGCAGTGACAAGTCCCTGGTTATCTACGGCGAGATGTCCAAGTGGGTTCTTATAGTCAAATAATTATTTATTCTTAAACAGGACAATGAAAGTTCACATTTTGACGTCATCACTTGTTGCGAACGAGGCAAAAGCTCAAAATGTGAACTTTTATTGTCCTGTTTAAGAATAAATTTGACTATCAGATCCAGGATAAATGAACGTCTATCATACTAAGTGGGTTGTTGTTGTTGCAGTGACAAGGACCTGGTTATCTACGGCGAGGTGTCCAAGTGGGTGCCGGTGTCGGGCCGCCGGGTTCGCAGCCTCGAGCTCCGGCGCGACTCGGGCGAGGCTACCAACCTGCTCGTCACCATCGTCGGCGGCAACGGAGAAAACGTCGACTTCTTCATGAGGTGAGCACCGCATAGTCTGCAGGGCGCGCACCAGCCCCCACATTTTCTATCAGAGCTGAAAACATTGTACATCGGGTGAGGAGCACGGAGGTGGAGGTGCGCGTCTGTCTGTGGCTAGGGAGTTGGACTCGTGACCAGAGTCGTGGGTTTGATTCCTGGTCGGATTTTTTACCATAATGCACCCACAAAGTAAAAATAGAAATGTACTTAACTCATGCAACTCTGGTTTAACAATTTGTAAAATAAGAATACCAAATTCGATACCAATTCATTGTCATACTAATGTCAAAGCAAGAATACAAGATAATTCTAAGATCAAATATTTGTTAAAGAATGTTTTGAATATTTTAACAATACTTTTTCTTTACCGAAATGTGTCTATAATGAACATGACATTTAAATAGACATTTACAATGTTTTTCTTTGTCATTGTAGATGGGGAACTGAGATGTTGGAATTCAAGTGTGTGATTCCACCAGAAGGTGTCACCACCATCAATGTTCTGGAGCGCAAATGTGGCGCCGTGTAGTGGCAGAATCAGAAACTACATTCCATTGATTCCCACGCTGTTCATCATAAACATAATCCTTATAAAACTGTGATGATAGTCTTAGTAAATATCGTTCTGTAATGTTGTCTAAGTTTAGAATAGAATTACATGTACATTATTTTTCTTTTTTTTTGTATCAACTTGGTTTGAGAGTAGAATGGAAATCATGGAATTGGAATAGTACTGTCCAAAACAAAACAAAATAGGACCCGGTGATTCATTGATATTGAAATACTTTATTTGATTGTAGTACTTACTAATAGAAATTTATCTATTAACCAGTTCTTTGTTATAAATATGCCTTTTCACATGACTTTATAGTGAACTAGTCCACTACAAGAGAAGGTGGCCGTACGATTTTTTGTGATTCAGAGTTTTATTGTTTTCTATGTGAACTGTTTTGTAAACCATGATATGATATGTGTATTCACGATATTGATTATTGTTTGATTAATAAAATATTTTTCTCACATATTCTTTTCATTAAGCGAGCTATCATTATTTATGGGGGGGGAGGGGGCGGTGTGTCACAAGCTTACACTGAAATTTTACCCTAAAAACTTAACCACCTTCCAGGTATCAAGTGTGATACTGAGGCGGAGGTGTTCAGAGACAGGTGGATGGTAAGAAAGAAAGGCACTTTATACCACAATTACCACCTTATCAATCAATGCACAACAGTGTGACTGAAATTTCTTACTTAACACGATTATGATAAATATCTAGTGATGCTGTGCTCTCTTAGTACTTTTGATTTAGTTTGATCATGTTGTTGTTTGATAGAACACTGTGTTTATTTTACTAAAGTTTGAAACTTTTCTTACACCACATTCAGTACCCTGTGTATACAGGTGTTAGTGATCCTGGTGTAGATAAGAATACAATATGTGTGAGTTTTGAGGGTGGGAAGGTTAACAATGCCTGTATCACTTTTTGAGAACAGTGTCATATGCAGATTCAGGGGGGACGTAGGCAACTATTATCATCATGTACAATGCTCATACAATTCACAGTGTTGTTCATAACATATCACTCACCCTGGCACAATTTGTTACTGACGAGAACTGAACCATTTAAATGAATCCGATATAATCAGACTGTTCGTTGTAGCTTCTGTTGTAATATCATGCCGTGTACTTAGGATGATATTCAAGGATTTGTCTGATATGTCCATAGTAAAACATCGGGTACCAAGTAGTAGTGTTTTGACCGCAGTGAACGGTACTGGAATACACCAACCAGGTAAATACTATGTCAAGTGTAGATTTGGCAAAAGTAGGTGGTTGACATGTAAGTTCTATGTAGTTAGTACAGAGGCTCCAGCAATATTTTCATGCTTTATTAATCAGAGTATCCTTTACAGACAATTTAATTATACATATATAATAAAAAATATAATAATAGCACCAATATCATAAAAAAGTGAAATAATAATAATTTTGATCATATTAAATAACAAAAAGAATATTGGCACAAACACCTGAATTAATACTAATGAGATCTGGCTATGAGTCTTTTCTTAAAACATATATTTATATAATAACCTAATGCCCATATCACTGTCTTATCTGCACTCGCTAAAATTACATTTAATTTCCCATTGTCATCTAAAGCATCTATACCCTTATAAACCTTGTTTATATTATTAAACAGCAGTTCTCTTTCAACACTAAATGCAGGACATCTATTATGACTTATGCAGTTTTATCGTCTGCTCTCCAACGCGTGGCGTGAGGTCATTAGGCCAAGCCTAGCTGTTACAATGTTTCACACAACTACATAGTCAGAGGGCGGGATCATAAGGCCAAGTCTAACCTTACCATCGTTTCACACAACTATATAGTCAGTCATACGGCCAAGCTTAACTTTGCCATTATTAGATATTCTACAGTTGAACCTTCAATTAAGACCACCTCTATATTAAGACCACCTCTATATTAGGACCACTTTTTGTGCTCCCGAATTATCCCCTATGTATCATTAGTAATGTAAACCTCTCAATTAAGACCACCTCTCAATTAAGACCAACCTCTCAATTAAGACCACATTGTACAATCCCAAGTGTCATAATCACATCCAATTAGGGCCACACATGTTTTTCTTTGTCTGGTCATTCTAAACAATATCTCCATTAGAGGTCAGTCAGAGTTGATTAAGTAATATTTCATGTGGAATCCCATTTTAGTTAGGGACTATACTTAAGGTTGTGTTTGATTTCATTTAGTTTCATTTAGTGTCAAATATTTAATCATAGACTATAATCATTTGATTTTGTGATTGAAGTCTTCTAGTTTTTAGTGTATTAAAGACACTGATGATAATTATTTAGTGGGATGAATGATTGTCTGAAAGAGGTTATATCCCCAAGGGGTCAAATATTTAATCATAGACTATCTCAGATGACTAATTCATGTTGAAGGTCTGTGTATTTTGTGATTGAAGTCTTCTAGGTTTTTAGTGTATTAAAGACACTGATGATAATTAGGAATTTAGTGGGATGAATGGAAAGAATGTTTTATAAAAGCCCAGAAATAGACTTCTTTTTTCATTCTTTGTCTGTAGCTCTGAATTTGCTCATGTCCAGTAGATAAATAGTTTATATAAAGCAACAATCAAAATGTGTAAACCGAAACGTAAATAGCTGCCACTTTATATGTAATGAAATTGGAAAATGGAAAATGAAAATGGACCCAACTATTAGATATAAGGTCCAATGAATAATCAGTATATGTCTACAATACATGAGCCCTCTTTCTTAAAATGAGAAAAGTTGCAATGTTTGTCACAAAGTGATCAAGATTAGTAACATGTGCGTAATTTCGCTTTCGTTTTTAAATGCTGATATGGTAGGTTACTGTAGGTAGACCTCCATCTATGTAGTTATGAAAAACGGTTCTGCACGCCATAACCCAAAGATGTGGATTTACCTGGCAAACAAATAAATACCTTTGCAGAAGCGCTCAACCGGGGACTGTTTATGGTAGCTTTGGGACGATTGGGCAAATAGGTGTTAGTGTAGCAGTCATCAGTGGAATTCAACATTGGCATTTTAACTGTTACTTTATTTGAATTTACTCTACGTATGTCTGTAGAATATGTTTAGCTATATGATTAAAATGGGTAGGATGCCAACTAAATGTAGCAGTTAATTAAATCTGGTAAGTACTTAGTCACAAATACCAGGTGCAATATTTATCAGGCAGGGGAACCGGTGCATATCGAAAACCTTGTCTGAAAAAAGGTCATGTCCCATGCTGGTGTGATGGAAAAAACCTGATGTCTCATGACCTCCAGTCATAAAAAAGTCTGTGTCCCCTCCCATGAATATAAACCTTTTTTGACCTGCGAGATAAAACTTACTTAATGTGGAGAATCAGCGAAATGAGGCGGTATAAAAGGAGTAGTAATCTAGAGGTGGTAGATAATTTAGGCCATTACAACATTTTTTCATTTACATGTGGGATCTATTTACGGATTTCTGTTCAGTAGTTTAACCATGTTAATTGCCTACATAATTGACATGCAAAATGTACATATACTGGCTATTGACTTTTGCTGTTTTCGTCTATGTATTATTTTGACTTTAATTTGCAGTTTTGGTCAATCCTGAAGCTACTCATCACATGCTATTAATGTTTGCTGACTATTGAAGTTTGTGTGCGCAAACAAATCTAGTTTTATAGTAATACTGACCCTAGTTTCATGTTTTTAACATGTTTTGCCATCAATACTTTTGTGATTTTTATCTTTATTACCATTTTCTGTTTGTTGACTGACATCAAAGTAATCATATATTATTTTCAAAGTTAAAATTGCTGAAAATATGCATTTTTGCCAATAGATAACTTGCTCAAGTATTTATCAATCATTTTGTATTAAAAGATCGAGTCATGTTATATTTTGTAATTTCTGTTTTGTTTTACACATTTTATGCTACCATATTTTTCTTATACAAGAAGTATAAGAAAGGATTTTAAAGGTATTGATGTGTATATGGATATTCTTTTATTACATCTCCAAATTATTTTCTTATATTTTGTTAATTAAAATTCACATTGGTTATCATGTGTTTGTTGTTTGTGCCATTCTGGTAGAGAACCGAACCTCTTGTAAAATTGTGCTAAGATAGTTATATTGGGTTCAATATATTCTACTTGGATGAAAATAGTTGTTGCGCGAATAGGAAATCCCATATTCACATAATAGTTCATTTAGCTTTATACATTGTTGCAACATTGATTTTTTTCTACGTTCAATGTCATATATAGAGATCTAAAGGCCGCGTCCCACTAGTTCTGCGTATGGTTGACACATAAATTCTAGGGATTTACGGGCAAAATTTATGATACCTCAAGCATCTGCTGATAGGTAACCCCTGTTTTCATTAAATGATTTTTTTCCGCCAGCGCATAGTCAACTTACGGCCGGCGCAAGACTGGCACAAAACCCAGCATAAGAAAAGCAGACAGCAAAAGCAAGGTCAGCGTAACCCCGATGCACAACCAACGCGCAAAAAAAAAGTCTCAGCCAGACTTTTTTCTGCGTCGGTTGTGCATCGGGGTTACGATGACCTTGTGTTCACTGCTACCCGCTGAACATACATCTACAATACGTTGAACACCTGCTGAATGTACGCCATCGTATGCTCAAGGTGCGCCAAGCTTAACCCAACGTTTTCATCTGCCGAGCATCTGCTCTCAATACACAGCAGATATTCAGCTCACGTGTAACGTATGTTCGGCGTATGTAGGATGTACGCCCCAAATAAAAAAATCAGTGGATTATCGATTGCCGTATGCCCTTTACCCTTTCGATGTTTTGAGCAGCCCAAAACCTGGGAGCGTAAAAGAGTGGACCGATCAATAATCTTCCTTGAAATATTTTGGGCGAGCGTTACAAGCACATTACGTAAAGCGGCAAAGAAACGCTGTGTAGATGAAAAAATCTGGATATCCAACCTATTTTTATCAGCTGGGCGTAAGTTCCCAGTGTGCCGGAACCAGTGAGATGCAACAAGGTGAGCAACATTGTCCCATTCGCGTGAATAATTTGTACTGATTCACTCCTGTCAAAAAGGGATTCCAGCAGGTGAAAAAAGTACATGCCCCATGCCCAATGAGAATGAAAAATCATCAGGTCCCCCTACTTTGCACCTTGAAAAAAGTACCTCTCCCCCTACCAAATGCACCGGTCCCCCTGCCTGGTAAATATTGCACTGTCACAAAGCTCGTTGACAGAGTATTTTATGAATCTTTTTAATTAACTGTTTGTGTTGCTTAATATCTTTATTAATTGCTTGACAATCTTACACCCGTTCAGTGCAGCAGCATTTTCACTTCACATAAAACTCCCCAATACTACCTTACATACTATATACATAATACTACTACATGAAAACATAACAACAAACATATAAACCAATATTATACACTGCAAATACTTGCACACTTTTGTGACATCCCTAAAGTACAAACAACTATTTCATTACACTGGAACCTGCCCATGTGGACACATTCTTTTTAAGAAACCCTACCTTATATGGACACGTTTTGCTTTTCCCTTGGGTGGGCTACATGCATATAGCATATTACAAGTACATGGCAAGTCCAATACACACAGAGCCCCCCTCATTGCTGTTGGTGGTGACATACTTGAGGATAAATATGATGCAACGGTTGGCTTTCAATTGCAAGGGGTGTCCTTTATGCATAGGGCACATTACGCCGCAAGGTGGGTCTACAACCAGTCTACTGCCAATTAGAAACGCACTATAGAAATCGTGAGGATCCGTGAGTGTCCAGTGCGGAAGACGTTTTTTTTTCGAGGCAGTACGGTGGCCGTAGGAGCAGTTTTGTCTGCCAAACTTCTACGACGACCCTACGTTCGGGTGACCTTAAATTAAACACAGAGGATTTACCCGAACGTTGTCGGCACAGACACCGTGCGTTCCCTGTACCAAGAACGTGCGGATGTAGACCTCAAGACGCCTTGCGGCGACCACGCACGCAAGGTGGATTGTGCCCCTTGCTTTAGCTATAGCATCTCTATCAAGTAGACCATAGGCAGATCCATGGTGTGTGCCCCCCAAACACACACACACACACGCACATGCACACGCACATGCACACACACAGACACACAAAAACGCACACACCGCCCCCTTTCACTCCAAAAATTTGATTCTCACGGTGTGTGGTTTTTAATCTCCGTGACGAGCCTTCACACGTATGAAACCATGAAAACCTGGATCTGCCAATTGAGGACCAACCCCCACACACACACACATCAGGGCTTCGAGTGTTTTGACACTGAGGTGGTCGCTGTGGTGTTTGCGTGGCTTGCAGACTATGGTTGTTAAACTTGTTATGTGCGCTGTCACTGGGAGTTCTACTGACACATGAGAATCAGATGTCAAGCTGTGACATCTGGTACCCACGGTGTCTACTGGACATAAAGGAACAGGCGACATTTTTTTACACTACGTGACCTTTATGAGTATATAAGTGCTGGTAACTATAGCCTGACAGAGTATGTCCTTATAAGGCAAACACCATACACGGTCATGAGTGAACCACATAGTGATTAGGACGTATCTGCACATTAGTCTACATGTGAGATTAACTCTGGGGGTTTTAACAGTAGATAGATCTAGCCACATGAATATTCCGTATAGTTTGTACTCCAAAGGATGCAAAACAATAAAATTAAAATCTATTCACGACAATTTACATTCCTGTTCCACTTTAGAGCACACACGTGTTACGTGGGAGGAGTGGCTGGTTTTTTAAAAAAAAACCTTCATAACTTGATGGTAAAGCAGATACGAGTGACTGTGAATGTAGCAATTGTAAAAGTTCATAAAGTGTTAATTTCTTATGCGTGCATGCAGCTAAAAACGAAACTGGCTTGTTGGACAAAGAAGCAGCTTGTAGGGTACAAGGATAAGTGGAGAAAATATTTTTGTGTAATGTTTAGACTCTCTACAGCACCCACCACCATCCCTCGGACAAGAGGTCACGATTTCAGTTTTACGGTTATTGGCGGTATCTTTAATAAATTTCTAATCTAACAACCTTGGGGTCATGAGTTCGAGTCCTGCCAGGGCCACTTGATATAGTCAAGTGGAAGCTGAGGGTTCTCTTATATATCTGGTAGAAATATGCTTGTAGAAAGATGTGTGAGAGAGAGAAGGTAGAAAATGAATGTTATTGTTGGAGTGCAAATGATAATTGTCACGTAATTCATACCACATTTTAATTAAATTTCGATCACATTGACTCCTCATCCAAAAACATCTGAAATGCAATAAGTTAAAAATGTCCAGTTTATATTATCTACTTCAACCATTAAACTTAACCATCTTACAAATATCTCCATTCTAACATCTTTACCAGTGTGTATCACGTGGTGCATGACTTTCAAGCATGACTTCCTGCTTGGAGGTAAAATAAGCGTGATGGTAATGCTGCTTCCCAGTAACAGGAAGAAACAGAGGCCCACCTATAAGACTATAAAATACAGTGGTTTACTTAGTATGCATTGCTTGACGGGGAGCCAGTGAAGACTCTTCGAAACAGGGCCCACTTTCACCAACTTTACGGCATAGCAAATGATTTGCGATGCGACCCCATTTTTGCAATGATACAAACATGTTTTAGTTTCACCAAGGACGTCACTGTTGTAACAGTCCAAGCTAATTGAGTGGTTGGCCGCATAGACATCGCTCCTGCCACGATAAGTTATGGCCACATTTTCATGTGTAAGGATTTTGAAAGATTATTCTCATAGTTGTCAGTGTATTACTAATTATCATAAGTATGATATATGTGTTAGTTGATGTACCATTCATATACAATATAATGATCACGTCATTCATATAAATTAGCATGGACTTGCTGTTGTAATTTAGGTTCCCATAAATGGGGTCAATCCCATTTTTGATGATTTGCCTTATATACGTTGACTTCAAGTGTACAAGGATATCAAAGGGGTGGCAGTGAGAAACGAGTTTAAGAATGCATTGTATGCAGTCTCCTGTCCTTTATAATGTTCGAATCTTGAATTAGAATCTTACATTACTCATTACCAACATATAAAGTATGTGGCATATAAGTGGTTTCTATATTAGGTAATGGAAACGTCATTCGAAATATAGCAGCAATGATAAGGATTCGGAGACTCATTCAACAAGAACTCTCACCACCTAAAAGCCACAAAACAACAACAATCATCATGTGTATGGAGACAGATTCATACGCCGGCACATAAACATCCCATTAACCCCATGTACTGTAAAATAACACGTATTAGGGAAGAGTCATTTTGACTTTCTAGGGGGGTCGTTTGGTTTTAGGGGGGGGTCGGACTTTTGAAAATGATTTTTAGGGGGGGTCGGACTTTTAAATCTCAACTAATAGGGGGGGTCATACTTCTGAATTTTTACATTTTGAGCCCCCCAAAAATTGATGCATATGTTTAATTAATTTTTTTAAATTTGTTAAATTTTTAAAAATATATATCATAATTATAAAGACATTGTATTAACTGGAGTATAGAAACTTTATTATATAAAAATCATAATGAACACCAAACTTTAATCTATCATATATAGTATGTACTCATGAAATTTAAAGTTGAATACTAGGCATTTATATGGTGATCAAACTTCACTGTCTCATATAAATCATAATGAACATCAATGTCCTATTAGAATATGATCAGATATCCATGTCCAATTTCCTTGGCGTCTACCATATCTGCTAACAGATGGCTGATTGCTTTCCTCGTTGGTTTCATCTTCACTTTCATCTAAAGATATCATCACTTGAAGAACTTTCATCACTATTCTCGTCAATGTTTGAGGGTTTATTTTTAGTCTTACGTTGCATAAATGTTGCTGCCATCTGCTTTGCAAGCTCAGCTTCAATCACATGAAGCTTCATTTTCATTTTTCTTTATATTCGTATCGATCCCACACTTAATATGCTTTTCAATAAACAAGTCCAGTTCATTAACACTAAGCGTCTTCAGTTTCCGTTCTGTATATAACTTTTGCCACTCAATATCATCATATGTGTTTAGCTTTTTAGCTGCTTGCTCTACTTGTTTCTCGGTACTTCTTTTTTGCTTTTTATACTCTAAGTACTCAAAGTGTTGAAGCTGCTCAATCACTAAACTCCTGTCAACAGCAAATTGTTTACAAAATTCATCAATATTTTCTTTACTTTTTGTAGAGATATCTTTGGAATTGAAAAGTTTTCTAAGCTGGGCCCTTGGTTGAAAGTCATCAGGTTTCCTCCAACTTAGCAAATCAATATCTTCATATACTGGTGTGTCATTTAGAGGAAGAGAATTTGGAGAGTCTACCATTGGTTTTGGTTGAGGTACTTGTGTGATTTTGGTAGCTTTCCATGGATTTTCTTTACAGAAAGAACACTTTTCATCATTACCATTCTTCAGACAGTCATCCTTAATGTATTCCATGTACAGTTCTCCTTGCTGAAAGTGAAGTTGGTAGAATTTGTCAAGTTTTTGATAGTATGAAAATCCCGGTAGCTTGGTTCTATTGGAGGCACTTGCATTTATGTAATTTGTGAGATATTGTGAATCCCAAAAAAAGAGATTTTCTGTTGGTTGAGATACCATGGAAGTCACAGGGTTGAGGGTACCTTTAGGTACAGGTGCATCTTGAACACGCGCTGCTAGATCTTTACAGGTCTCAAATACATTATATTTCTGTCTATCTTCTTCATACTGCGCAAATTCTTCCAGACTCATTTTCTCCTTTTCATGTTCCTCTAATCCATCGAACATTTTTCTATATTCCCAATGAATCCGATCACCGTTACCAAAGGCTTTGCCAACTGGTGCCTGTGTTCGTTCTACAGGATTTTGGCAATCACCTGTTGCCCTATGAATGTGGGTATAATAGTCACTGCCCTCAATGAGTATTCTTTCTGCTGCACGGAATTGTACTTGCTTGTTCGATACTCCTACTCCTGGGCCTGCGTCAGTTGGGTCAAAGATGAAATTAAGAAAAAAAATTGTCAAAAAGAAAATCAATAAAAATAAAATTGTCTCGCTGCATCAGCCGGACCAAATATGTAATACCACTGATATGCCCAGGAATATGAGCGGACATAAATGAAAAAATTGATACGTGTAGTTCCGTTCTTGATATATCTGTCCATCCAAAAGGCATTGGGATAGGGAATATTGATCTTGATGGTGTTATGCAGCTCAAGGTTTATGATATGCCTGCTCTAGTTACTTGTTTTGAAACAAGTGTTTTTACCCATAGTGCCAGATGCTTCATTCTGGACTTCTTAACACTTGAAGTTGCAGATTGTTATTTTATTTTGATTTTTTTTTATTTTGATTTGATTTATTTCGTTTATCACAGGCATAATTATTCAAAAGTAAATAAAAGATTACAAATAAGTAAAAAATATATAAATAGAAGTAAAATTGAATAGAGATATACAAATATAATAAAGATGAATTGATCATTTCTTCCATACTTGCATACTAACATGTACATGTAGGTGCCACGGAGCAGTGTGCAACTATTTATGGATGAGTTTGCTCAACACCCACAGCCCGACCCGACATTGAACCCGCGACCTTCTGGTCACGATTCCAACTCCCTATCCACTCGGCCACAAAAGCACACACGTGCAGCAATGCAACCAAATCCGAGCTGTAGATAAGCAAACAGGCATGGAAGTGCGGGTGGTCGCCAGTGACTACTTATAAACCAGGTACCAGCAATCCAGGTGCACCCCCTCCCAGTCCAGCCCGTGTAAATGGTGAAAGAAGCAATCTCTTGTTAGAGGTATTTTTCAAACAATAACATCATTGAAAAGATCTCTCTTGACGTCTGAACCCCCCCCTTCTCTGCCATCATTCGTCATCTCTCTCCGACGCCCAGGATGACGTCATTTTGTTTATGATCCCTTTTAGTTCAGCAGCAGACTCGGTGCACATAAATCACAAGACCAGCGGATAGCGTCTGATACCCACCATTTTGTGTTGACAATATTGTTTTATTAAGAAAACCTTTCGTTAAAATTAAATATGAAGATTTGTATTGTTTTGTTTTGTTTTTTGAAAATAAAACTCAGTGGTAAGGAAAGACAATTAAATATAATACGACCATGATGACCCACCAAAATGCCATGTCCCATTACGATCAACCAAATCACACGACTCAAATGTTGAACATTGTTGTTTTTGTCTCTTGCGATCATCAAACACGATGTAATATGTTCCATTGCAAAACCATAGCAATATATCTAATAATAATGATATGAACATTTATATAGCCCCGAATACCAAAGGCTCTAAGGCACTGAACACTAAAATAGAATAATTTAAAACATAGCATGAACAATAAAATGCTTTACAAAATATTAAACACGAGGTAAACAATATATTTGAATAATAGTCTGAGGTTTTGTGTTAAGATGAATTATAAACTTGGATTTTGTGTGTCACATTATCCATGCATGTCGATGTCTGACACGAGCTGGACAATGCTGATAAGGTGGGTGGTAATGGTCGGTATCGGACCGTGGTAGAGAAATTACAGTTTTAGCCACAAAATATGGATCATTTGATCCATGGGAAAAATGTAAATGTAAACGTGGTGATTTATGGTCATCATCTAAGTATTTTGCTCTCACTACTTGACATTTTACACACGGTCATTGGCACACTTGTTGATCAATTGATCATTTCTTCCATACTTGCATACTAACATGTACATGTAGGTGCCACGGAGCAGTGTGCAACTATTTATGGATGAGTTTGCTCAACACCCACAGCCCGACCCGACATTGAACCCGCGACCTTCTGGTCACGATTCCAACTCCCTATCCACTCGGCCACAAAAGCACACACGTGCAGCAATGCAACCAAATCCGAGCTGTAGATAAGCAAACAGGTATAGAAGTGCGGGTGGTCGCCAGTGACTACTTATAAACCAGGTACCAGCAATCCAGGTAAAGTTCGTTAAAGGCGAGCAGTGAACAGTTGAAGATGTCCCCAATACAGGACCAATGTGGTAAATGTTGCTGACATGTTACACACCAAATTAGCACCTTGTCCTAACTAGGTCACCTAGAAACCACAACAAATTTATGGCACATTAACAATAGGCCCACCATCCCAACATGTATCACCTGACTTTGTAAAAACGAAAATGATTTTATTCTACCTGTTTTCGGGAAACAGAGTCAGCAGGCAGAATGTGATGTACAAATACACAGATTTAATCATCTGTTCATCTGGCGCGATAAAAACCTGAATGTTCTTATATCATCAATTCCAATTCTTCAAATTGGGCTATCTCACATTAATTAAGATGAGGTCTACAATGAACAAAGCCACCAATTTACATGTTAGAAAGTTACTTCTACATAAGACACAAGAATCATTAATGTGTTTAATTTATATAAATCAGTTGTCGTATAAGTTTAAATGTTTCAGGCCACTTACAACCACAGCAGCAGAGAGAACCACCATTTTTAATATTTCATTCAAATTTCAATTGACTATTTTCGACCTTGGGGTCATCCTCAGAACATAATGACAGGGATGGATCCAGGGTGTGGGGGTTTGGGGGCTTAAGCACGCGGTCTCAAGCCCACTTCCCTCGCGCGTGAACCTACCCTCTTTCCGATTTTTTATAAGTGCCCCCTTACTCCCAAAATACTCTCAAGCTCTACCTTTCTCTCAACTCAAACCCACTTACCTATGCTTATAATTCCCTCCCCCTCCCCATATACTCTTAGAGCCTCACTTTCTCTCAAACCTCCCCCTCCAGCCATAAAATATTCACAAGTCCCTGCCTTCTCTCAAGCCAAGCCCCCCATCTCCCCCATACTCTCACAAGCCACCGACATCTTCTCTCAAGCCCACTCCCCGCCATACACTCAAAAGAATCCCAATCTCTCAAGCTCTCACCTTCTCTCAAGCCCCCCTCCTCTCTCCCATACTCTCAAAGCCTCCCCCATCTTCTCTCAAACCTACTCTCCGTCATATACTCAAAAGCTCTCACATGCTCTTAGCCCCCCCCATATACTCACAAGCCCCCACTTTCTCTCAGGCATATACTCACAAGCCCCCGGCACCCATTCTCTCGGGCCAAGCGCCCCCCCCACCTTAGCCATATACTCACAAGGCCCCATTCTCTCAAGGTCTTACTCAAGGTCTCACATTCTCTCAATCCAAGCTCGCCCCTCCCCCATAGTCTCACAAGCCGCCGCCAATCCCACTCCCCGCCATATCCTCACAATTAATGTCCAGTCTCTCAATTATTAAAAGCGCCCCCGTCCTCCACCATATACTCACACCGTCCCTCATCTATTCTCTCAAGGCAAGCTCCCCCCTCCACCATGCTCTCACAAGATTTCTGCATCTCTCAAGCCCACTTCCCATCATATACTCACAAACCCCACCCCCATTCTCTCAATCTCTGATGAAAATATATTACCGGTATATTTTATTTTATTTTATTTTGAAATTGTTGTTCTTATGTCTTTGATGGTAGGACTTGTAGGGAGGTTATTAACCAATGGAGGAATGAACGGCAAACTGGGTTTCAGAGATTGAGATTGCAGTGCTTGTCAGAGTATGGGGAGGTTGCCAGAGTAGGGGGCTTTTGAGTATATGGCTGGGGGCGGGACTTGGCTTGAGAGAATGGGGATTGAGGGGGGCTTAGAGTATACACTTTACACTTGAGAGAATAAGTGGTAACTTGAGGTATATGGCGGGAGTGGGTTTGAAATTGGGGCTTGGGAGGGCGGGAATGGCTTGGGGGTGGGGGGCTTGGGGGCTTGTGGGTATATGGGGGCATGGGGGGGTGGGGTGGGGGGCTTGTGGGAGATGGCTTGAGAGGTGGCTTGTGAGAGTATGGGTGGTTGGGAGCTTGAGAGAATATTAATGAGTGGGGACGGGCTGGGGAAAGGGGCTTGTGAGTATATGGCTGTGGGTGTGGGGGGGGCTTGGCTTGAGAGAATGGGGGCCTGTGAGCATACGCCTGAGGAAAAAAGGTATCTTGAGAGAAAGATGGGGTTCGAGAGAAAGCGGGTGCCTTTGAGTATATGGCTGGGTGTGTGGGCGCTTGGCTTGAGAGAATGTGAGAGCTTGAAAGATTGAGGGACTTGTGAGTATATGGCGGGGAGTGGGTTTGAGAGATGGCGGTGGCTTGTGAGAGTATGGGGAGGAAGGGGTTGGAGCTTGGATTGAGAGGATACCAGAGAAAGGGGGAGGGCTGAGGGGATTTTGAGTATATGGCTGGAGGGCGGGGCTTGGCTTGAGAGAATGGGGGGGGGCTTGTCAGTATACGTTTGAGGGGGAAGGGGTAGCTTGAGAGAAAGTGAGGGCTTGAGAGAATGGGGGGGCTTGTGGGTATATGGCAGAGAGTGGGCTTGAGAGATGGCGATGGCTTGTGAGAGTATGGGGCTGGGGGACTTGAGACAAAATGAGAGCTTGAGAGAATGAGGGGGGCTTGCGCTCATTAGGGAAAGGAGCTTGAGCCCCGAAAGCCCCGCCCTGGATCCATCGCTGCCATTGTACAATGGAATCTCTGTGTTAATTATTGGGTCTTGAGACTGGGGACTGCAGTAACGTGTTGGCTCATTGACATACACATAAAACGCCAATTATTATGTTCCAACATCTAACTCTCGAACAAAAATAGAACACCACCGGGTATATCACAAAAAAGTGTATTTTTTAGGTCCATTCAAATAAAAAAAATACATGATAAAAATGGAAGTCAATTTGGGAACAAAAGGTCGACTTTTTAATGGGCATGATGAAAACAATCTTACTGCAGTAACTCTCAGCATTATGAGTGTCTTAGCGCAACGTTTATGTTTTACAATTTGTCAGCATTCATTTCCAGGATTTTATCATCATTTATACAGATTCTAGATCTGACTATCGTCAAAATTGAATTAATTTTTGTTGTCCACAAGCAGTTCCCGGGGGCAAACAGATTAGATAACAAGTTTATATTGTGTGGAATAATGCATGACATATGTTTTAAGTATGACCTGTTAACAAACACAAATATGCTGTTAACCTAATCCCTACTCAAAATAACAACAATGCGACTTGTGTGTGACCTGTTTACAAACAAAACCTCCTCTGTCATAGCCCACCCCCTCCCCCTGCCGATTCAAACCACTAGAGCCAAACAGCAGTCACTGGATAACCAGCTACATTTCTTGAAAATAGAAACTCTGAGTAGGAATGATATCATTGAATCTTTAATGCCCTAGTATGTCCTGCCAACAATGTTTTGGATACAAAATGACTATAACATTCCATAGATCAACAGTGGGGGGGGGTAAAGACCTTGCTGATATAAATCCTTAATTTGTTCTAAACAGCACTCTCTCACATCCACAGTTTTTTGTTTGCTTTTCATGTAAGCTGATGAAATCTGCTTCGTCATCGTCACTGGCGAGTCATCCAGAAACTTCCAGACCATGTGACCGACACTAAAAATGATATGTTTAATGAACATCATATTTTACTAATGGAAATTAACTGAACCGAAGTAGAAGCGTGTGCAATTACGCAATTAGATCATTACGGAAATGACGTAATTGCACCCTACACATTTGAATATAAACGCTTGCATTTGGGCGTCATAGCAGCCTGAGAGTTTGCAGGGGAAGCGTCTCCGAAGAATCTGTCACAAATTTGTGATATACAAGTTGTGTTTTGTTTCCTGAGATTATCAATCACAGGTCCTGCTTATTTGGTGAGTACGTATTTATATTTGGATTTTTTTTTTCCAATTAAATGTTAACGGGTCTGTCAAATAGTAAAAAACATCCACAAGTAATACACGAGTAGGCCCCTATGTTTAAATTTACGGTGCCAATAAACTAAAAGAAATGCGTAAATTTTATATATAAGGCAATGTCACATAGGGAAAACTGATGACACACGTATGGAGGACGTTTGGTGATAGTTTGGTGTTTTCTCTAATTCGTGGGGAATTGTAGAAAAAATATGACTAAATAAATTGGTAGATGTAACGCGATTGACTGCCGATTTGAATGTTCCCGTCCTGATAGCGTCAAAACAAAAGGATTGCATACTTAGGTGGCTTGAGTAATCCCATGACGTTTTGATTACAATCTATTTTATTTTACACATTACAATGTATATACATACTAATAATGCATGTATCCCGGGGCATGTATAAACTGAAATGCCCAGAATTCAGACCATCAATGAAATATCTGTCATATATATGATGTCAATGGCTGCAGGCTTCCAAGAATAGTGAACGAGCGGCGTAAAACGCGCTGCGCTCAACGTGTTCATTGAAACGTCAGCCCTCCAAACAGTAACGTTCATCCCGAGCAGCAGCAGAAAGGGGGTGATTGAGATGCACATTTAATGGTCTGCACGTGTTTACAGGTGTAGGAGTAGTTGGAGGGCGGGATATTAGAGGGATCTAACATTGTCACATGCATGTAGTGTATGTATGGCTGTCACTTATGACTGTGGGAGGAAGGTGATGGAGGTGTATTTAATCTTTCCCATACCTAGTGACGGGAGCTGGTGTGAGGGATGTGGGACAGGGGAAAATGGGAAGGGAGGAGCATTTAATCTGTTCCAGATCTCATCCGTTTCAACCAGAGCAGCAGCAGGAATGGGGTGCATTAATTATGGAGCTGTTTAGATGGGGATGGGGTAGAGAGGGTTGGGGAGAGAAGAGGGGGGCAGTGGAAGGAAGGATAGGGATGTGTGGGACATTTAATCTGCTCCGCACAAGTTAACGATGGGTAGCAATAGCTGGGGGAGGGATATTAGAGTGATCAATCATTGCCATATTTAGTACATTTAGTGTGTAAATGGCTGTGACATGACGACGGGAGGACGGTGATGGAGGTGTATTTAATCCGTCACAGACCTGTATATTGACGAGAACTGGTTCGAGGGATGTGGGACAGGAGGAAGTGATCAGTGTGCAGTAATTAATATTGACTTCTCAAAAATACGCTCACATAGTACATTTTAGAAACAGTGGCAATACCTTTTATCTTGGATAACATTCAACATGTTTGTAAGGATGATAGTTGCCTTCCGATACAGACATTTCATAATTATAATAGATTTTAGTAATAAAACGATCGTGACTGTTTATTTCTCTTCCAACGTACACTTTCTATGGTCTATAATCATAGATATCAGTTTTTCATAAACTGATAAATTATGAAAAATTTGGATACAATACATTCATATTTTGTAAAAACGTATTTCTTTCTATTTCTGTTGTTTTGCATATCATCAAAATATGATAAGAATCTTTTGGTTACATTACATGCAACACATATATTGTTTTCATTATATTGATCATAGTACAAAGCTTTATCAAGTCTTAAATAAGCAAAGCATTTCCTTATGAAAGTGCTCTTTATGTTCATATTATATGGAGGCGATTTAAAATCTACATTTTTATGTTTATGACACTTATTTAATGTGTCATATTTACAATTATCATTAATAACAGAGTTAATTATTGTTTGTGTTGATTCATTAGATTATCTTTTACAATACACTTTATTTGTTTATTTGAATAATTAGACGGTGACACTAATATATTACCCATACCATTTGATTTAAGTAGGTATGATATATTTTGGATAAAGGATGATTATCATCTTTACATATCCTAAAAGCTGCATTAATAAAGGATTTATAGGATTTGCTTGCAATCTGTGCCAATAGGATATTTCATTTATATATGCTTGCAGTTGAATAGAAATCTATTTAATTCCTTCATAACTGCTGTAATTTTTACAAATTTAGAAACCCCTATAACATACTTACAATAGTTGCTATGTACACCTTCATAATTATTTTTTAGGAAAAAGACTGTCCAGAAGAAATACATAATGGAAACATTAGTTTACATGAGGAAGGATAGGCGGCGCCACTGTGTCGATCTTTGCACCAATCTTTGCGCCTAATTTTAGCGCCAAAGGACACTACTCTACTAGCGGGATCCAAATTTCGTTTGCAAAATGAGTGAGGATGCTGTATAAACTGAATAATTATTATGTTATAGCTGTCATAATAGTATACATACATGATTGTTAAAATTACACGATATTCTATTTACATAAAACATACTACAACATGTTGTTTTGTGTTTTGTTTTGTTTGAACAGTCTGTATGAATGTCTGTCAATGAAGTTGTTGTTGGTAACTGGGGATGGGAAGGCCACTAAATTTTTATTGAAGCCATGAGGGGTGGCGGTGCTCAAATTCCAACATGCAGAGGGGATTTGCTCCTTTAAAAAAAATATATATATCTTCTTATGATCCCTTATGACTGACGCCCTACATTTTATGC
>JAGTTF010005801.1:0-12507 GCA_019095985.1 Streblospio benedicti
AAAAAAAATGTTGAAAAACTTTTTTGAATTAAACATATGAAGGACTGGTGCTTTTATGCAAACATTTCATGACAACGGCAATTGATATGGGATATCAAGTGTTTAAAAGATTATCAAAATCTGTTGCTGACAAAATTTATATAAATATTGCAGTGGTTGTGGTGAAAATCAAGCGAATCAGTTAGCTCATGACTGCGTAACAGACATTATATATTGTGCTCAAAAGGTTTTGAATGATGTAAAAAAAGTAAAAGAAATTTAAGTTCAAGAAGAATTTATATTAAAGTTATCAAAAGTTGCTGTTGAAATCACATTATAATAGAATATCCTTTAATTGTTTATAAAAAAAGAATCATTTTTCATCACTGGTATGACTTGATATCTGGTGTTGTAAATATGTATCAGGATATATAAGTATTTGATATGCAGTATTGTATACCTTAATCAAGTTTTTTTTTAAAAGGATCAGATGAATGTTTTGATTTTATTTTTATAACTTATTAGATCCAACAATAAAATAAAACATTTCACCCACAACCATGTTAAATACACGTAATCAATATAATGCTACTAAAAATACTGAAAGCTAAATATATGTATAATTAATGTAATGTTCTCAAAATGTATTCAAAAGTTAAATAATATTGAAATATATATATTATTATTCACTTTAATACAATGAAGATCTGATCATGTAATATTCCTTTAAAATATACAGTAAAAATATTGAAAATCAAATATATATAACTGATATAATGCTTTCTCAAATATATTCACTGTTGTGGAAAATGTTGTGGAAAAAAATAAAATCCCCTGGGAAAATATGGTTGGATTTGCCAGTGACAATTACAATGTGATGATTGGGGGGGTCAAATCTGGATGTAAAAAGCTAACAATAGATATAGATCAGCTTTTGATAGACATTTACTATTTTTCCACCACAGCTCAAAGAGGAGAGAGGAATACAAGGAATTCCAACTCTTTACAGAGGTTGATGAACTGGATGTACTAAAACATTGTCCAACACGCTGGCTGTCTCTGGAAAAAGTGGTAAAAAGAACCCTTAATCAGCTTCCAGCTCTTAAAAGCTATTTTGCCAGTCATACTGATGTTGAGCAGAAGGGGTAAGTAAAGAGCATCAACGATCGACACAAACCCTCTGACTTCACTGACACTTCATTTCCTGGAGTTTATCTTACCAGCTATAAACCATTTTAATACAATTTTTCAGGCTGAAGAGTCAAATATAGGATTTTTATCAGAAGAAATGGATAGGCTTTTAAGGAAGCTGTTGGTAAAATTTGTTCAAATGAAACATGTGAAAGGTGAAGATCTGCTGAAGGTTGACCACAAAAGACCTATCTCTCCAGCATGATGATCAACACATTGCTGTGGGCATTGAAACCCGTAATTTTATTGACAAAGAAGAGGTAGATAAAAAATATTAAGCATTTTCTTTGCTGATGTTAGGGGATTCTACTCAGGAGCTGTAGACAAAATGGTAAAAAATTCCCTTTCAAAGACAGTTTGATGAATCAGTTGATGATGATCAGTTAGATACTAGTATGTCACATTCCGATCAGTTTAAGGTGGAAGTGTATTTACCAATAATCGACAAACTGGTCACCTCTTTGCAATGTAGGTTAAATGTCTATGAAGACATGTTTAAAAATTTTGGATTTTTATCAAATATTACAGGGTTGAGTAGCCAAGAATTGAAAAAACATGCAAGTGATTTAGTCAAAGAATACCCTGAAGATTTGGATAACTCTTTTGTATTCGAAATTGTCCAATTTATAGAACTTTATAAGGAAGTATGTTGCACGAATGAGGTTAGGCCTACAAGTGAATTAGAAATGTTTGAGTTTTTAATTCAATCTGAGTGTGTACAAAGTTTCCCCAATGTTTATATTGCATTACGAATTTATTTATGCTTAATGTCATCCAATTGTTCAGGAGAGCACTCATTTTCCAAGTTAAAACGAATAAAAAATGAGTTAAGAGCTACCATGAAAAATGAAAGACTGAGCCACTTAGCCTTGATGAGTATAGAAAATGACATTGTACAGTACTGCTCCCGTAAGGATACAGAAGGAAATTTTCGAGGATTACGTTACGATTCCTTACGATTTTTTCCTATTTCTTCTTATTGTTGCATCTATTACAAACATAAAAATGTTCTGTAGCTTTCGGTTTCACTTTGTGGTGGGAATAAATGAGAATGGCCGAACAAACCCGACTATTTATGAGTGAAATATGGGTGCCATATTGACAGGAAGTATTCTGTTTATTTCGATAATCGTAGGTGTCGTAGTTTCAGTGATTGAGCAGTTACAAGAAAACCGTGATAGCCGTAACTTTGTTTTGAATTGTTGTGAATTATTACGTTTTTCATGCTGATTTCTCTAAATTCGTTACGATTCTGTATCCTTCTGATGCAATCTGTACTGTATACTACTGCTTAATAAACAAAGGCTACCAGACGAGCACAGCGCTAACCGGTTAGCAGTTGATAAATCGACCAATCACCATGGACGTCACCCATTATCAGTTAACAAATCGTCCAATCACAATGGTGTTTGAGACGGCCGCACGGCTATAAGAGTGTGGTTGGATTGCAGCTCGCTTCATATGTTGTTTGTATAATATTCAGTATGGAGCATTTAAAAAAAAAGCTATTAGGGCACTGCTCGCTGGTTAAGAGCTAGCCAATTACAATGCACAGGCTTGGGTGGAGTCCTCATTGGCTAATGACATTGTAAGGGTGCATTTTAGAGTATAAAAGGACCTGTTGCTTCTATTCATCTACCTTAGTGTTCGTAAAAGTATATCATCATGGAAAGTGTTGTCAACTATTTCAAAGGAGAAAGCGACCCTCTGTTGAACTTTTATCAATGCAATCTGGAATATAATGGCATGGTTTTGCCGCCGTCGCCGCGTGTGTATAAAAGCAATTGGCGGGATTCAATCTTCCCGCACTCTAGTATCATATCGTGATTGACAGGTACGAAGTTTAAAGTTTAAAGTTTTCGAAGTTTCGAAGAGATTGAAAAATGCCAAGAGCAGCATGTCAAGTAGAGCCGCCGAGCACCACTACCAGAGATTAAAATTGGCGTGCCACTTCTCTGGGAACAGCGAGGCAAACCAGATCCTGCATATCCAGAGGGGACGCAATGTCTATGACTACTCACGGCGATGAGTTCCAAAAGGCACGGATTGTGCAAGGTAATTTGATTTGGATAATTTGGATTTGGATAATTTGACTTACTTAATTATTCAGCATATACTGCATTCTTTGTATTCTTTGTAAATGTAAATGTATCACTGACTACTATTTGGTTGCAACATATTTGGTGGGAATCTAGATTAGAATGGTATGTATATTAAAAAATTATGAAATGTTTTCATGTCCTTTATTTCCTGATGATTGCATTGTAATAACATTGCATGCATGAGTGTGGAGTATCATTAAACAAAGCTATAATATATAGATATTATATACATATATATTATATATAAAATGTACGCATGAAACAAATTTGTAAGCTAATAAACCAAAAAACCCTATGAAGCTATGATCATTGTAACCAATTAAAATTATACCAAGCTCTTAATTGATTGAGCACTCTATAAAGTGTAAGGATAACTATATATGTATATAATATATACTATGAATATGTTTATGTTACTGTATCTTATTTTTAGGTGGCTGTCCATTTGAGTTCTCATCATGATCCTCGAATGCAAGCTGCAGCAATGAGATGCCTTTAGAGACAGACTTGCGTGCCATGGTCGATTCGTAGAGGACACTCAGGATGAGTTTTGGGCGAGAGGCAGGCGTGGGGATGGCAAAAATGTCATAGGGCAACTGTTACAGGATCTAAGGACTGAAACCTTTGACAGTGTTGTTTTCGTCGGCGACAGCCATCCGAGGAATTTTGTAGCTGAGGTGCAACACAGAGAGGTCTTGCCTGGCTGCAAGTCAGCATTTGTAGAATTCGGACGGTTAAAGAATGGTGACGAGACACTTGAAAAAAATTAGAGAGGGTTGACCAATACCAAGAACTGTTTGTTCATGCCAAGTGCGTGGTTATCTTGGCTGGGTGCAATGACCTGCTGCATGGAGTGCCGCCAAATCAGGTCATTGCACTTGGTGACATTCTAAGAATGAGACTGCGACAAATCAATCCAGATATGAAAGTATTGGGGATGGAGATTTTTCCGATACTATGTTCGAAGAGCTGTGACATCGCTGCCAAGAGAGTCAGCCACTCCAAGAAAGTGGGATTAGGACATATGGGGGGTTCATTTTAAATGGATTGCGGATGGATAATGTGCCCAAGAAATCCAAATGTTTTTAATGGGTAGAAAAACACGATCTTACCAAGTTATGATTTTTGGGCTCCATTATATTGGGTCATACACCCATACCATGGGGGGCTGAACTAGGAGGTAAGAAAATTAGTGAGAATATGTACGAATATAATGAATATTTCCGTGTTCACATTGCTTCATATCTTCGTGAAGGATAATCTTCAAAATTGTCCAAATCCTCTAGTTGAAAAATATCTGGCAAAGTTAGGGTTAAAAAAATAAATCAACGTTTAACATTACTATGAATTTAAATTGGAGAATATAGAAAATAGAAATATTTGTATCATACAAAAACACTTGAAAATACGATGTCAAGTCTATTAAAATAGTAGTTTTTTTCATAATGACCATTAATGCAGAACACTAGCTCTAACTTCTAATACAACGTATTGTAACAAAAGTGACCTAGGAACAAGCACAATGCATCCTGCATTGCTTACAACGTACTCAGTACAAGGTCAGTGGGTGCATGTCGGATCAGCAATTGATCAAGGCTGACGAGGCTGTAGGCTAAATATAGCGTCAGGTGTCAGACATGTGTGTCTGAAAGCATATAGGCAAGTTAAGAAACTTGTCTCTGTCGTCATGGGGAATTAGTGTAATGGTTAGCACGTTAAACTATGACATATCACCTGTCTGAATTATGGTTGGAAGGTCGTGAGTTCGAATCCACAATTCTCCAATACCTTTACTAGGTATTCAAAAGATGTATCTCACTGACTTTCGTTTCATATGGTGGAGAAAGATGGACCCGGGTGCTTCGTAGAAGCCACCGGGTAGTCCTCCAATGCCCCGGGTTAGCAGTAATTGGTTAACTAGTAGAGTCAGTCGAAACTGGGGTAAGTGGCAGTGTACTGCGCGGGACTGCGGGAGTCCCGTGGGACAGTCCCGCGGGACTCCCGCAGGGCAGGACTGGAATCCTGCAAAATTTTCTTGCGGGAGCGGGGCGGGAGTGGTCACAAAACTCGCAGGAGTGGGACGGGAGTGGTCACATTGTCAACTTGCGGGATTTTTGCGGGACATCTTCCCACAGCAGTCCTGCGATAGTCCCGCGACAATCCCGCGACAGTCCCACAACAATAAAATTACATGGATTTTGTCAACCCTCATGACACTTCGATCTTCATAGTAGTTCCACAAATGTCCAGCAACAGTACCATGATAGCGAAAGATGTGGGACAAAATTGAAGAATATCTAATCATGTTTTGCGACAATATTATACATGACATTACAATGACTGTTGAAATCCAATGTTAACTCTTCACAAATCAAGATACATATACAAATCTTATTGAGAAGTATGAGAGATAGTTAATGAATTTTTGGTAAAAAAATTCAATGCTCATGTTATTCATATGGTAGCGGTATTTCTAAACCCCAAACAGAAATCTATGAGAATGTTGACGGAAGAAGAAAAGCAGAATGTCTATGAATACATTTCAACGGAAATCACTGTTCCTTCCCTGCAGCAAACACCATCGCCACCTGCAACAAAAAGGGCAAGATATGAACTCAGTGATTGGGATGACATTGTTGAGGAGGAAACCGATGATGTAGAAAAATACAAGAAGTGTGTTGTGCCGGAGAGCATAAAGCCTGAAACCATTCTGAATTGGTGGAGAGAGCACTCAGCAGAATATCCACAATTATCCAAAGTAGCAAGAAAAGTGTTGGCAGTGATGGCTACATAGTCACCTAGTGAGAGAAATTTCAGTTTGGCTGGCTTTACAGTATCGGACAGACAAAATAGACTTAATGGATCTTCAGTCCACGACATTCTTTTGTTAAATTCAGCAAAGCAAAAACAACCTTGTGATTAATGTACAGTGGAAATTGTCCATGCGGTATCTCCCTGTTAACGAAACTTCCTTTATGATATGTATTTATAATATTAAGATTAATAAAGCTATACTGTCACTGTTTGTTTTATCTATGTTACTATGTATGTTTATTTTCCAGAAATAATGTAAATATGTTTCAGTTTTGTTTCATCTGGTTCAAATAAAGTCAATGAATAATAAGCTTCTGGTTGTATTCTGATACATGTCATTAGAATGTCAGTTGTTGAAAGTTTCAATTACACAGCTTGAAAAGTAAGTGATAAAATAAATGAGGTTAGGGGTACAAATGAAACAATCTATCTACAACTATTGCGGGACTGTTGCGGGAAGATCAAACATGGATGCGGGACTTGCGGGACTGCTGCGGGACTGTTGCGGGATGAAAATAAAAATTGTTGCAGGAGCAGGGCGGGATTGGGCATAACAAGTGCGGGAGCGGGGCGGTAGTGGACAGAATATTGGAAAACATCGCGGGAGGGTGGCTGGAGTGGACATCACATTGCGGGACAAACGCGGGGCGGGACCAATATATCAGTCTCGAGCTGATCACTGGTAAGCGGGCTGCCGCTCGGGTAATGTCGAACTTGGATGGGTACGTGTTGTGAAAGGATTAGATCTGGGGTTCTTACAGGCCTCTTGGTCACAAGAGAGTGACTATGGGGACATTGCCTCAGGGAGAATTCCTGATCTGATGGCCTTGGGTGTTCCTGGTACACTTCTGGTATGAAACTCTCAACCTCTCTCTCCGTTGTCAAGCATTGAGGTCCCACGTCATCGGAGTTGAGAGTTGGGGGGGTATCTGTAACAAAAGTGACCTAGGAACAAGCACAATGCATCCTGCATTGCTTACAACTAACTCGGTACAAGGTCAGTGGGTGCATGTCGGATCAACAATTGATCAAAATGCTCTAACTCACTGTCAAGAAGAAAAAAAAAGTGTGAAAAAACGGACTGCAGTGCATAAAATGGAGGGAAGGAGTTGCAGGTGTGGTATATACGGGACAATGCTGCATATGCAGTAGAACGGCGTTCCAGTTGTACATAGAAACCAGTCGCAACACATACTTCAGAGGCAGCACTTAAAATTAACAACCATTGCAAAATAGCCACAATGCATTTCATCTAATTGAACACCACCCAACCAACCAAGGTTTACCTTCAATGTTGTTCAGAGCTATAAAAAACCCCTTAGAGACAAGTGGCAGATGGAGTCAATAAACATGGAATCAGACATACAAATGAACTCCAGACTTGACCATTTCCAACCAGCAATAGGCAGGATAATGATAAACAATCAATTACAGTAGCAACATTCCTAACCCTTAACCACATATTACATGTAATCCCTATAATAATGTATTGTTGAATGTACTTTATTACCTGGATTATTACTATGTCATTTGGTTTTAGTTTATGATTGAAAAAGGTTCTTGAGATAAAACAAATTAATAAAATAAAACTGCAAAATTACAAAAATAATGTTATTATATATATTTAGAAAGCATTTGAAACTAGAACATAACAAAGACATTGTTGAGAATGAGACACAGTGCTGTGCACCATATAAAATAGTTTATTTAACTAAGTATATAGAACCAACCACCTAATATGTGCATTCAGAAAAAGTACGGTGTTCTAAGCAGGTAATTTAACTTCAACAACTAGACTACCCTGACAAATTTGTGCCTCTACTCCAACGCAAACACGAACAGATAATCAACCATTACCATAAATAAATAAAAAAATTAATAGACAGCAGTTAATCGAGGATTAAAAATATTATTTAAAGAAGTTCGTCACGTGATGGTGGTGTGACGTCACCGGCAGCTGGTAAGATGTTAGAGTAGACCTCACCCTCCCCACTGGTGGTACAGTCATATAAACACACACACACAAAACTAGACTACATATGCCAGCGTTCACTGACCATCTGAATACTCAGGATCCGGGCGTAAAGTTTACTGCAGAAGGAGAAGATAATGGCGAGCTGGCATTCCTGGACACATCTACGTTGACGAAGGAAGATGGCAGCCTTAAGTTAAAGATCTACTGCAAGCCCACACATACAGATCAGTCCGGGGAAAAATCTATGACATTAAAAACCAGGTTCGACCAAAATGAACGTCCCAACAGCACCATCTGATCATTTTGGTCTAGAATACGTCCAGAAGACATGCATTTTTACACCGTTTACCAACGTCCGAGGGACATGGAAATAGTCACTGCAGATGGCGAGTATTGGAGCTGAATCAGTGACAACTGCAAGAGCCACTCCCTGTACTTTGCCGCACGCACGGCAAGGCAGTCAAGCTGCCCACCGTCGACTGCCTTCTGCTGGCGGACCTAGCCGCCTATCTCGCCAGCGACACTCTCATGAATGCCGTGGACCGAAGTTTGTCCTTGACCATCGAGGACAACCACGACTGCAAGCGTCCCGACTTGGACGTGCTCGCCCTGTACGATGCGGCCCGCGCCTGGTGGCCACCGTCCCAGCCGTGTGAAGCAGAAGCACTTCTGGAGGGTATGCCGCCGCCGCCGCCGCCGAGCTGATCGGCCACATCCGAGCTCCGGGCCGTCGGCTGCGCAGGCTGTGGGGCGGGGGGCGATCACCAACTGGTCACGAGCGCCCCAAAGTGCTGTAATGTCCAGGTGCGGCTGCAAGACATCGCCCAGACGGACCTTGCCAGGGAGGAGTGGCTGTTACACCGCCTCACTGGTAAACAGGTCAACTTACGCGAGCTGCTGGCAGCAACGTCCTATGTCTTATGGGCAGATCTGTCCATCGGTGGGATGTCACCAAAAGTAATTCGTGCAGCAATAAAGGTATAGTAAATTTGTTTAATTTTCAATTTACATACTAGTTCCCATCTCTAATTATGTAACTATTCAAAAGTGTATTGAAATGTTTATGCATCTTTTTCAGATGGGTATTTAATGTCAATATAAGGGATCTTTGCAGAAAGTGTAATTTTTAAGAAACAAATAGTATTGGGTAAGTATATACATTTTAACTTTAGGTACATAAATTATAAACGTTGATCAGTATCAGTTTTATGTATAACCTTGATTAATTGTAAATCTCTCTACATAGGTGTGTTGCAACAATTACCGGGATGCGTTGTGTTAGGAAACCGATGCAGGCCGTAAGCCCAAAGAATACTACATGAAGCCACACCCAGACACACTTGAAGAAAAGGGCAAAATTCTGTCAACCAGTGGATTGCCTTTAGATGAATAGCGTGCAATATTTAACCAAAGCGGTTTCATGGGGAGCATCTTACTCCAAATGAAAGCGACACTTTGAAAGCTAACAATCCTCATATTGAATTCATGGATCCAGACTTTGTGGTGTTCAACCTCACTGCCTGGTTCGACCTAAAAATTTATGTCTTACCATATGTGTGGCCTCAACTATGTCTGAATCCATTCTACATGATAATGATCGATTATCTGCTTACCTTTTTGATTAGTTGAAATATGATCGTGAGACACTGATGAGAAGCCATTTTGCTGCCATATTTGTCACAAGCGGGATCTACCCAGCCACGGGCTTTGATGTTAGCGAACAACAAGGTATTAAACAAGGATGGATGTGCCTGAACAACAATGTTAAAATCATACATCAGATTTATATTTTTACATATACATAAAGGATTCACAGGCAATACAGAGCATTCTCAAACGAAAACTGAAGACACCTTAATAGTTGTCAACTACGAGTAGGCCTGAGACCGTGGGACATAAAGCTGCTCAAATTACTGGTAAGACAGATCAGGCAAGTGAGTAAATATTACATTACGGCTATCAATACAAAGACACAGCAACTATTGGTAAAATGCCTCTGGGCATAGTGTTCCATATTATGTTACATGTAAGCTATCATATCCCAGTAAACCATTTTGGTCTAGAATACATCCTGAAGACATGCATTTTTACGCCGTTTACCAACGTCCTAGGGACATGGAAATAGTCACTGCAGATGGCGAGTATTGGAGCTGAATGAGAAATTTTATACAACGTCCAGGATCAGATAGGCTACACTAAGGACTGGCCATGGCATATCAAAAAACACTTTTTAAGAGCCAGTGCTTGAAGCACTTTGAAGGATTTTTTATAGTTTCGTTTGCCTATTTCAATGGCCTCACGTTAGAACTGCTCATGGAGTGGATGAGCGTTAAAAGACAACTAAGTGGCAAAACCCATAGCGACATACGGCAGCCGTGCAGGGAGCAGTACGTCAACTTTGTGCCGCTTGCTCAAATGCATTTTACATAAGGTAAAACCCACAGTGAAATTCTGCCGCACGGGCGCCGTATGGCAGCGGTCCGCTGTCGCACGGCAGTTTTCTCGATTGCCTCGGGGGGCAATTGATACGAAACGAAGCTGTAACGAGCCTTACAGCGGCATCATCGTATGGATTGCTTTAGTAACTTTTCTATTGGGTAAAACCCAAACTGACGGATTGGTATCAAATATAGCCTTACGACAAATCACCTTAGCACACCTGTAAATAATCCTTTACTAGTTATGCGTTTATAAGTTGATTAAATGCTGTGTTTCAAACTTATTTTACAATGATATTGTGTGCTTAAATTTAAACTCAGATAATCGTCACATACGACAAATTTTCTACGCATATAGTCTAGTTATGTTCATGTAGATCTATTTCTTTATATAGTGACGTAGACAGACGTTTGATGAGATGGTGTTTATATTATAGTGACTATACTCTTTCTTGTTAATAATGACAACAATAATACTAAGATCCATAATTTAATAATGACAATAATTATACTAAGATCCATAATATTTAAATAAGATTCATAATAATCATGTGTGCTAACTCCAGCTGCCGTACAGCAGCCGTACGTCAGCTAATATGATCCCTCACTGTGGGTTTATAATCGCCGGCATACGGCAGATTTGACGCACTGCAGCCATTTTTGATAGTTTCGGCGAGCATCCGTTGCTGTGGGTTTTGCCCCTTAGTGATCGTAGTGCTTATGAGCAAGTTCAATATTTGTACAAGGCATACGAGGAGCATATAATAATCACACTGTGTTCCCATACTACAGTTATAACGTGGCAATGGGCGAGTACCAGTACATCAATGGTATAAGAAAGGTACGTATATTTCATTTTATGAAGCTACCCCTTCGCATTATTACGCACAGGTGTTACAATGTGAGCATGTATATAAATGGCATGAATGATGATTTAAAACTGCTCGGACATCAGTGAACATGTCGCGAAAAAGAACTCTGCCAACTTATTCTCCGTTTCTCAACAGAGAACGGGATGTGGACAAAATAACATTTCATAGTTTCACAAACCCGCACAACTTTTACTATTTGATGGGACAGAGCGATGCAGTCATAATTGGATGGCTTCAAACAAACTTGCTTATCGCCCAAAATATGGATTGTAGCAAGTGGGGACACAAAATGAGATTAATAAGTAACAATAAGGAAAAATACGGCCGCATGTGGCGATGTTGGAATCAGAAGAAGCAACACGAGACTAGCATTCTTACCAATAGTATTTTTTCAAAAACGCAACATCCAATTCAGGATGTTTTGGTATTTTTTTATGTGTATATTATGAAACTCTCACTCAGCCAAGCCGCTCAAATGAGCGGTTTCCATTATAAAACAACAGCAGTAAAATGGGCCAGTACGATACGCAACATGTGCAAGATATGGGCAAAAGATTACGTATTTGACCAACAACTCAAGCTATATCAGGCGTAGTTGAAATTGACAAAAGTCTCTTCGGCAGAAGTCTAGCACAACCGGGGCGACCCGCGTAGGGGCTGTAAGGTGTGGATATTTGGAATGGTTGAACGTTGTTCCAACAGACT
The DNA here is from genome assembly GCA_019095985.1 of Streblospio benedicti. Classification (NCBI taxonomy): domain Eukaryota; kingdom Metazoa; phylum Annelida; class Polychaeta; order Spionida; family Spionidae; genus Streblospio; species Streblospio benedicti. Next base: position 12,077 of record JAGTTF010005801.1, read on the forward strand.
GATACTATATCCCGTGGAAAAGAGGGATAGAGAAACGTTAATACCAATCATAAAGAGACACGTACTACCAGGATCACACGTTTATTCAGATGGCTGGGGTGCGTACGCTACATTAAATCAAGAAGGCTACAGCCATTTTGTTGTGAACCACAAAACGGCTTTCAAACAAGAATATATAAACACGATTTCTGGTGAAAAGGTGCAAGTAAACACAAACCATATAGAAGGGAGCTGGGCACATGCAAAGCACCACTTTAAGTAGGTATTCATAATAATTATGAAGCAGACTTCGATGATTATACGGGTCGTATCAGCCAGTCACATTGTTATAATATGTTTGTGTCTGTTTCAGAAACATAAACGGGACAAAATCGGAAAAATTCGAGCAGCACCTAGCCGAAATAATGTGGCGGAATTATGTGGCATGCGCA